>NAVB01000108.1:0-19689 GCA_002179805.1 Acanthamoeba lenticulata | reverse complement strand
TCTTCCCTTCCCTTCATGAACCGCTTCTGAAGCAGGAGGAACACGAGCAGGGCCTTCCGGTGCAGGCAAGACCAGCATTGCGAAAAAGATTGCGGAGGTCATTCCCAAGAGCCTGTACGTAAATTTAGCAGATTTATTATTTTTAAAATTATTTTAGATTATTTTTGTTATTTTGTCAAATATAAGTCTTCATATTAAGAATATGGAGGAATTAACTATTTTTTTTATTTTTGGGGTTGGCAGGGTGGTGTCTTTGGACAACTACCTTGATGGGTCGCGCGTGGTGGAAGAGAACTACGACGACTACCGCCTTGTTGACTTTGAGCTGCTCGTCAAAAACCTCACCGTACGCTTTCTCTGTTTGGGCCCTTGCCCTGCCGCGTGCGAGAACGGTAGCAACGTCGTGCTGATTCTTCTTCTTTTGATAATAGGACCTCAAGGAGGGACGTGAGACGGACCTTCCGCTTTATGACTTTAGGCGGAGCGGGCGGTATGCGTATGACCATGTCCTGCCGCCGGAGTCGCACGTGGTGATCGTTGAAGGCACCTATGCCTTGCACGAACGCGTTCGTCATCTCGTCGATCTCGCCATCTCCGTGTCGGGCGGCGTGCACTTTGATCTCGTCAAGCGCATCTTTCGCGGTACTTGAATCTCGCGCTCCTCCCATCCTTCTTGCTCGTCTGCCGCTGCCTTCGTCCATGATCCAATCCACAAGCTTCAGCTCACGTGTGAAAAACGGGGGAGGGGCACATTAGACATCCAACGCACGGGCCAGGAGCCACATCAAGTGATCCAACAGATTACGGAGACGGTCTACCCGATGTACAAGGCGTTCATCGAGCCCGATCTCGAGAAGGCGCACATCCGAATCGTCAACAGCTTCAACCCGTTCAGTGGTCTCTTGAACCCGATCTACACGCTCAAGTCGTCTCAGGTCAGCATCACCTCAATTGACCGCATGGCCCGACCGAGCGGAGGCGCAGCCTTTGATCTTGCGCGCACGATCTCACGATTGTTGTGCGCGTGTGTGTAGGCCGTTACGCACGAAAAGATCGAAGAAGTGGTGAACGCCACTCTTTCCTCCATGGGCAAGGTGCCCAAGGATGTGCGCACCGACTACTACTACGGTACATAACTTCTTCTTCTTCTTCTGCTTCTTCCTTCCCTTTGTGTGTTGGAGGGTTCCTTATCCAGCAACTCCTTCACACGCAGACATCTACCTCCGGCCGCCGGAAACAAACCAAGAAAGCGGCGATTCACTCACGTACGCACAAACGTGGGCTCACTTTCATCAATCCCCTTCTATGTTTGCCTGGCTCACATGTTGGCTTTGTTTTCTATGTTGTTGTAGGGCCGTGCAGCCGGGCGTGGATTGGATCCGCATGCGCAACAACGGAGGCACCTACACATTGCAGTTCTCTGAATCACTCAAGGAAGACGAGTTCATCATTTCGCCCACCATGGACTTCCAGGTGCTTTGCCCTTTCGCTATTTATCAGGTGCCTTCTCTACTGTTGGTGGTTGTTGTTGACGCACTTTGGTGTCGTGGTGGTGGGCGATCGCCAACTCCAGGTCAATGTCAAGATTCTGGGCGGGCTCATGGCGTTAGGCTACTCGATCGCTGTCATCATCCACCGGCGTTCTGTTGTCTTTGGCGGACACGAGGAACTCACCGTCACACTCGACACTCTTGAGGGTACTCTCCTCCTCCGTTCCAAGGCCAACATACGTGTATCGTAGCAGTGGCTCATGTGGACAACAACACGTCATGCACGCAACAATGAAACAGAACTCGGAGCCCAGACCTTTGTGCAGATCAAAGGCAACAGCCGCCAGTTGGTCGGCCAAGTGGGCGAGAAACTGGGCCTGAACAACTTCGTCTCTAAGTCCTACATCGAGATCTACCTCGAGCAGTTCTCGCCTCAAGCGACCAACGCCTCACAGGCGCTTCCTCGCTCCTGGTTGGCATCAGCCAAGCTCTAGGCCAGCAGGGGAGCCAAGAGTGGCCTTACATGGACCAAGGCACCAGTTGCTGGAAACAGTCAAGTGGTGAGCATCTCTGCCAAGGTAGTAAACCACACGGTGATACACCGTGTAAATAGCCTCACCCTTTCCGAAAGGGCAAGTTTATGTGCAGGCGATGCGTTTACTCAACTAGCGAGGAGAGGGAGAGAGGGCGCTTCACCGCGCGGTGATTAGGGGCCACGAACGATGATCAATAGCCCCATCAAGAGAGAGAGGAAATGGGTTATGTCTGGAGGAATCTCGGTTCCATAAAGGTAGGTGCAGAGCTTGAGCCCACCTTGGAGAAGGAAGACCAGTATGCACAGACCCCAGACGATGACGCGATGTGCTGGGCCTGCCTCCGCTTCAACGAAGATCGCATCCAAGGATATTGTGCTCTCTAGCAACTTCTTCTTGGAGTTGACGCAGGAGTTCAGGGAGTTGCTCGACAGCGATCCTCTCTTTAGCCATGTTGTGTAGTGTCGGGAAAGGTTTGTAGCAAGTGAAATGGAGGAAGCAAGCCGATTCTTTTGGCGCCAAACCAAGCGTCGACATAAAAACCGCTTTAAGCACGCAGCACACTCACAACCCCCTCATCCTCATCATCGTCGTCATCAGAGGCATGGTCGAGATCATCATCGCCATCGTCCTCGTCACCACCGTGAATGCTCAAGTCATCCGCCTTGCCGCGCAGCTGGAGAAGTTGCGTGCTCAGCTCGTGGTGTAGCTCGCGGATAGCCGCGGCCTGCCGACCGTACTTGGAGGCTTGGCTGGCTGCTCTGTGGGCGCCTTCGCAGATGCCATAGGGGTCGTCCCTACTACCATGGACCGAAGAGGAAGTGAGCTTGGCCTTGAGGAACACTTCAAGCCTGTGCTCATAGTCCTCTTTGGCGTCGATCGACGGGTCACTAAAGAAGATGTTGGTGGTTAGCACCAAGGGCAAGGCTGGGACTGAGTAAATACAGACACGGCGTGGGGTGCATACGCCGCTTGCATGATCTCGCCAGTGACGATGCTCTGGATGTCTTCAAAGAGGCGCATCTTGTGACACGTAGAACTGGTGGTTGAGTACATGATGTACCAACTCGACGTAGTCACCCTGCTCGAGGTTGAAGGAATCGGGAGACTTCAGAGCGTTCTTAATCTTGCCTGCGACCTCCTGTCTCAAGATGAGCGAGGTTAAGCGTTAGTTTCTCTTCTACTACGAGTGCAAACAGCAGAAGAAGGATGTTGTTCGTACCGCGGGAATGCCGTGTTTGGAGGAATCGGACTTTTCCTTGCCGGTTGAGGTGGAGAGCGCTTCCGCGAGCAGCTCGGCCAAGTTCCAGTTGTGGTACCGCCACTTGGCTGTGTGGTACTCGATGAGCTGCTTCTCGCACCTGCGCGCACGAGCTTCTAGCCACTCGTCGAAGGCCCTCCGTAGCTCGCCGACGAAGACCTCGTTGTGAGCCGCAACCGCCCATTGTGGTTGGCTCTTCATGAGCTCGATCGCGGCATAAAAGGAGTCCCAAAGGCAGAAGGCCATACGCCAAACAGCAAAAGGCACGAATGGCAAGACGCGCTCCTTCAGCGCTTGGGTCAAGAGCAGCGGAACAGCCCTTGCCGGGTCGTGGAGGTTGACCTTCTTCCCGAACGGAATGGCAGCCAGCACTTGATC
This sequence comes from Acanthamoeba lenticulata, assembly GCA_002179805.1. Classification (NCBI taxonomy): domain Eukaryota; phylum Discosea; order Longamoebia; family Acanthamoebidae; genus Acanthamoeba; species Acanthamoeba lenticulata. The sequence goes on along the minus strand of NAVB01000108.1, from coordinate 16,027 downwards.
GGCTGTGAAGCCAGGCGGCTCGATGGCGTCCAGACGGGCGAGGTTATCGCAGTTGATGCGTACGGCCCGAGCCATGTTGAAAGCCTTGAGATCGGCGTTGGGAACCTTGTGGTGGTAAACTTCGCCGTCCGGAACAGGACTGACGCCCCGGCTGGCGAGGAAGGTTCGCGAGGTCGAATACTCTTGATCCATGGTCCGGCCATGCTTGTTCAGGAACTCGGAGGAGAGAGCCAGTTGATCTTGCAGCGAGAAGAGCGTCTCCTTGAACTTGTAGATAAAGTCCAGTGCTACATCGACGCCGGAGCGCTTGACCAAGCTGGTATCGACGCTCTGCTCGAGCGTTCTCTGCTCCTTCTCAAGCTCAGCCGCCTTCTTGAGGAGCTCACCGAAGAGCAACTGCGCGTTGTCGATGAAGTCTCGGTTGATCTGGCCTTGCAGGTACCTCTGGAAGTTGCTCCAGCCCCAACGCTTCTTGTAGATCGCTCGATTTCGCCCCCCGCCCGGTGCAAGCTCAAGGAACCTCTCGCTGGCGGCTTGCTTCTCAGCGAGCTGCTTGGCGATCTCGGCTCGTACAACCTGCCACGGGTTGCGCTCCTTGTCTTCCGAAGCGATAGAATGGAGTGCCAGGAACCAGGGCTGGATGGCCTCCTTCGTCGGGTCGACCCAGGCCTGCTGGAGTTGATCATCGAGATTGCTCGTCTGACACTTCTGAGGGAGCAGATCGGCCATGGTCGCAGCTACGACGGTGCGCTCCGAGCTGGGGTCCACCTTGAGGAAGAAGTCGAGAGTCAGGCTGTCGTCCGAGGCGTCGAGGTTGGCCCGCTTGACCCACAGAATGCGCTGGATCGGCTTGCGGACGGGCTTGGAAGACAATCCGTCCACCGCCGTTGGTTTACCCAAGTACTTGTTGATGAGGAAGTTGATGGCCTTCCTCTCCACAACGCGCTGTGGAGCGCCGTCCGTGGACGGCCGCTCGATGTTCTTGGGCGAGATAGCGCCGGGTATGTCGATCAGGGTGAGGGTGGTCACGTGAGGGTCTTCGATTGTGACCTCCAGCTCGTGCTCCGTATCGATCTTTTGGAGACCCAGCATGATCGAGCCGATCTGCGCGTTGAGTTCGGTGATGCTCAGGTTGGTGTGCTCCTGGCCAAGCCAGCGGTAGCTGCAAAGAGGTTCGGCGAGCTCGGTGTTGCGACGGATGCGGTAGATGACGGCACACATGGTGGCGGTCCCGACTTGCGTGAAGCCCAGAGGCAACAGGAGAAGCGCTTCGAAGATGCTGGTCTTTCCGGAAGACTGCATTCCAACCACAATCAGTTGGTTGCTGTACTGAGACAGGCCCAATCTGCAGTGGAATAGGAATGTAAAAATCAAAAGTGATTTGGTCAAGCAAGGTTGGGCAGGCATACGCATGAGCAGTTTCCTCAGCTACAGAGTACAGCACTGCCTTCTTTTGCCGCAGATTGCGACAACCCTGCAGGTAGTGACGAAGCTTTTTCCTCAAGCGCTCGAGCTTGGCAGGATCGACTACAATCGAATTGGCTGGTTGAGAGGCGGCTTGCGCTCGTGGGCCAAACAGGCTGCTAGAGCTCGAACTGTATTCTGGCTCAAACTCCCTCTCGTGCTCATCATCTGAAGCTGAATCGAGACTGGGCGGTGTTCTTTTTTGCTTCGGCGCCTATTTGAAAGAAAGAAAATCAAAACTCTTCGAACTCTTTTCGAAGTGACGCAAAGAAGAAACGTACCTCCTCCTGTGGTGCCTGGCTGGTAGGAGGTGGGGAAGAAGGCGGATTCTCACTACGAGGCTCAGGTACGCTGGGTGCTGGTGCTTGTTGTTGAGGAGCTGCAGTGGAGGTTGGCGACGACCGTGGCCGGGAGGACCTCTTCTTGCCTGGCTGGCGCGATGGCTGTTGTGGAGCTTCCATGGATTGTTTCTGCTGTTCTCTTGTACGATGCAATGGATGACCGCAACAAGAGCCCTTTTTGTTACTCCGGCAAACTTCGGCAGAAGAGTCGACACATCTTTTGATTTATGGTTGGGCCCAATCGCGGCGCCTTTCGGCTGAAAGAGAGTGATGTATGGTTTTTGATTGGATAAGTTCATGTATAAAAAAGTAGTCGCGGGACCTGGCTAATCACTTTTATGTGCTATCAACCCAAAACACAACAGCCCATGGAGCTCGCCAAGGAAGACTTGACCCTCCCCTCGCCTGACACCACTCCACCGACAGAGGATAAGACTACGGAAGGCGAGGTCTCAACCAAAGGAAGGCAAGAGGATGATTACGACTCGAGCGAGTACGATAGTGAGGACGGGGAAGAAGAGGACGAGGACGAGCAACAAGAAGGAGCCGAGAACGACGGAGAGAACGAAGACGAGTACTTGGCCCGGTCAGAAGAGGAAGAGGCACAGCTTCAAGAATCACTCAAGACCTACGCGGTGGTGATCTGCATCGCTACTATCGCCCATCTTCATCTAGGCTGGAAGATAGCAGGTAACCCCGATGGATGTTCCGCTTCAATTACAGCCCCCAATCTGACTTGGTCCTTGTGATAGGCACTGCTGGAAAGGACATTGCTACTCAGATGGGAAGGCGCCTTGGCGTACTTGGTGAGTTTAAGAGTGGCAAGACCTGGTTCTTGTCGCTGCTACTGGGACTTGCCTTGGTCCCAGACAAGACCATCCCGACGCTTGGCCTGAGTGTGGCACTTCCTGCCGCGCAGCCCAGAGACACTCAGAATCGCCGTGAACGCGTGAGGAGGGGCCGGCCGAGGGATGACACCGAGCTTCGCGAGTATGTTGTGATTGACACTGAAGGCAATGAGACCGCAACCACTGGTACAGTTCAACATTGTCTTTCATGTCCCACTTACTAAGTGGCATGATCAACCTGTTAGATCGAAAGCTGGACGACGTGAGGGCAAGGGAGCACTTCCTCAGGGAGCTGACCTTTCACGTGGCTTCCACGATCATCTATGTGACCGCCAAGTACACGCGCCGTACTCAAACTACCATCAAGAGCGTTCTCCAGTCCTTGGGCTCCACGATCGACTATCGCAACAGGCTTAACGTTGTTCACAACCTTATGCACGTTGAGAACCAAGAAGAGCTCGAACGTGCCATTGACGTACGTGGCCCTTCTGTCCTGACCTCATTGAGCCTGGCGCTAACGACACGTGTTAAACAGGAAATCTATCGTGTGTATGAAGACAAGATCTCAGAGACCAAGCTGAGCAACGGCATATGTGTGCATGACTCTGAGAAAACAAGGCATTGGTTCTTGGCTAATCAGAACTCCGAGTTCGGCAAGAAGCTCAATCAAGACACGTTGGAGCAGATGCGCACACAGCTCCTGGGCCAGGTGAAGGGAGACTCAATCAGCATCTTAGACAAGGTAAGTGCTAGCATTGGCGGTTTCTTTGTGATTTGGTGATTACTAAGTACTGAGTTTCTTTTGACTGCAAGGTGTGTGCCTTCGCCAACGCCAAGCTGCCCAACTACGTGCGTGGATTTGGGGACCGTTATGAGATGAGGGTCGTGGGCGACTACATCCGCCCCGTGGACAAGACTACTGGTCAACCCTGCCAAGGTGTAAGGTTTCCTCTGAAGAAGCTCACCTTTATTGAAGGCGGCTCGGTAATTGCCGAAGACGAGTTCCAGTTGAGCGTACGCACACCTCGGGCACTCCCCATCAGTCATCGAATGTTGCTCTTCTCGTGCCCTTATTGATCATCGTCTTGCAGGGTGAGGTGCGCGAGACAAGCAACGACTACGTGGTTATCGTCGAGATGCCAGGGTTTTCTTCTGAGGACATCAACACGGCAAAGCTCCAAGTCCAGATCCGTCGCAACCTCAGGCTCGTGATCAAGGCTGAGAGAACCGCTGAGCCTGGCGACTACGACATCGTTTCCATGTCTGGTACACTTGGGCCTTCTCTTCGTCTTGGCAATTTGGTTTGCTCACCCTGCTCCCCGCTCTGGCAGCGAGGAAGTATGGCCCGTGCACTTGGGAATGGGAGGCGCATCCCGACAACCCCTTCAAGAAGCCGCGCAGGGAGGACATCAGCCTCGTCAACGGCGTGTTGACCATCGTCCTCAAGAAGAAGGGCGCCATCATCACCGTTGGCGGAAACAAGAACAAGTGAGGAACCCTTGACCTGTCTTCGGTTAGGCATCCTTATAACTCACTCATTCACAGAGTGGATGCTGGTTATCTCTCCTCCGCTTCAGCCTTCTTTTCTTTTTTTCTGCTTGCCCTGCTGTATCGCCTTGTAAGGAAGTTGTTTGAGTAAAAGGCTTGGTGGAAGAGGCAGTACTTCTTGGTGCTGTATTGCTTCAAGGGGAGGCAGTGGGGAAGAACACCCGTCGCGTGTTGGTGTGGATCGTGGCAGCCAGCACCTCGACGTCCTCTCCGCGCGCACCTGCGATGACCTCCAACACTTGCCTTGTTTTGTGACGCGGCTGTGGTTAATCTAAAAAACCTGAGTGGCCGTTGTTGTGTTTTCTCTGTACCTGACGGTGCACGGCTCGTTGCGACCTTTGACCATCTTGCTAGTGTCATGCTTCTTCCGGTCCTGCACACAAACATAATCGCAAAAATGTGAGCCAAGAAGGGAGAAAACTTGCGCAAGCTTGATCATACCACACTCGGCCACTTGGTCTTCACAAGCTTGGCTCCGGCGTGCGTGTTCCGTATGTCACAGTAGGGCGCGTCTGCGTTTACAAACATTTAAGAGGACATCATGTGAGCCATCAAGAACCCGCACAGAGCAAGGATCTGAAACCGCGTACCGGTCTCGATCATGATCTTGTCCGCGGGAATCGCGCGCACGACTTCGAGGTTCTCCGCGGTCTGCGGCAGGAGGAGCAGGATAAGGACATACGAGCAGTGGGGTGCTACACAGGCAGTGGCGCACTTTGAGCGAGCAGCCGTTGATGCCAATGAAGAGATCCAACTCAACCAGCGCTTTCATCTCCTCTACAGTTCCCGTGAAGGAATGTACCACTCCGTGGCTGTCCCATGGATTAAACGCACGAAAAGGTATTGGGACTTGTACAAACGCGTCAAAGCCGGGAAGCGTACGTGAACTTGTGGCGATTCCGCTTGACCACTTCAATGAAATCGTCACAGGCGTTGCGCATGTGCAGGAAGAGCGGCAAGCCCGTCTTCTCCACCAACTCAAACTGGGCCTGGAAGTACCTGCGCGATCACCGCCAAGCAAGATGTTAAGCTAAGCTGTTCTATTGCCCCTCTAAGTAAGCAGCTGCAAGACGTACTTGAGTTGAGTCTCCTTCGAACAGAACTGCAAACGGTCGTAATCTGTAGTGAGAGCATGAGCAACGAACGACGCCAGCGAAGCAGCCAAAGAAAGGGAGGCGAACCGAGCCCAAACTCGCCAACGGCGACAATCTTTGGGTGAGGTTTGCCTTCGGGGAGCGCCAGCGCGAGCAGCTGCTGAAGATAGTCCTCGGCGCCGCCCTCCCAAGCCTCGAACTCATCACAGCGGGTCGGATGCACGCCGACCGTTGTGTACAGTCGATCTGGGTGATTGTTGGCGCACACATGAGCTTGGTGTAGTCCAGAATGTGTTGACGTCTGCGGCGCACCATGCTTGTCCACCAGCGACAAGGCCTCCTTCACCTCTTGGAGACGGCCTGCAGTGACCATCACCCGCTCGACACCAGCTTCCCAGGCACGTGCAAGCACCTGCAGCATTCAGCGTGAGACGTGGGTGAGGTATCGCGGTGGGGTACACTGTACAGCGTCAAGGTCATCTGAGTGGTATTGCTTGCCGTTGTAGTGTCCTCTGAACGACTCATCTGCAGAAGAAAGAGTCGACTGCTCGATTTACATACTTTCGAAAACGTAGGGGCAAGCCGTACCAGTCAAGTTGGCGCCAATGTCTATGCTTGCACAACCGTCATAAGCGTAAGCTGAGGAACTACATTTAAACGCAAGCAAAAGCCAGCGTACCAATCAATGCTACCTTCACGTCCTCCATCTCCGCAAATGGTTTTCTCTGCTTTTCTCAAAGTTTTACTTTCTAAGAAATGGGCAGCCTTCTTTTCTTTCCAGATTGAAATTGAAGGACCAATGCTGCGCGCAGCTGATGTCTGTACCCCAAAGGCTCTGTGGGCAGCATCACCATCCCGTGCTTTCCTCCATGGAGGCCGAAGCTTGCGATTCAGCCCGTCTCGCGTCCTGTCTAGCCCAATAATCTCGACTCTCGGCCGGGGCCGATTATCGCCTCTCCGCTCTTCTGTGCTGCCCCTCTTGCGTGGCACATCCACGAAGACTGCACCAGCACCCACATTCTTAATTTCGACCACCGCTGAGGGTGAAGGCCAGGCTGTAGGGGCGCCGGCTGTGAAGATTAATGGGCAGGAGCATGCAGAGCGGCCGCACACAATCCTCATCGACGGATCCTTCCTCACCCATCGCGCTTACCACGCGCCCATTGCTGGCCAAATGAAAAACAACGCGGGGTTGGCCGTCAACGCCGTCTTCTCCTACACGCGGTCCATGCTTAAGATTTTGCAAGATCCCCACTTCAAGGCCGACTTCATTGGTTCGATCGATTCTCTTTCCCGTGTCATGCGTGTTGCACTCACGTGTGCGTGTTCCATGTCTTTCTCGCAAACAGGCGTGTTTATGGACTCGGGTCCCTCGTTCCGCAAGCAGCTGTTCGCGGAGTACAAGGCCCACCGCTCGGCACCCTCTGCCGTACATCCTCCTTGCGTCTGCAACTCTCGTAAGGATTAGATCCTGACATCAGGTACATGCCTGTGGTGTCCACAGGAGCTGAGGCAGCAGTTCCCGCTGGTCGCTGAAGCCACGCGGGCTCTCGGCATCCAAGCGATTAAGGTTTGACCTCTGCGTGCCCATGAAAGGGCCACCTTGCAACCTCTCACCGCCACATCATTACAGGCTGAAGGTATGGAGGCCGACGACTTGATTGCCTGCTACGCCAAGACCGCGCAGGCCCAGGGCCACCGCGTACGTCATTTGCACCACGCACTGCAGCTAGCCTTGGCCGCTCAAATCCAGGAGGGACCGCGCAGGTGACCATCATTACGCGGGACAAGGACCTCATGCAGCTGGTAGGTCCAACGGTCAAGCTCTACGATCCCGTGGGCAAGAAGACGATCGGTGAGCCACAACAATATCAACCACAGACGTGGACGCCCTGAACCAGCGCTAATCTTACGTCCTCCTTCCCGTCTAAAACTGATCAGGTGAGGACGAGGTGCGCAAGAAGTTCCAGGTCGAGCAGCCGAGCCAGGTCAGGGACGTCCTGGCCCTCATGGGCGATGAGGGCGACAACGGTACGCGCCTTGCTTTCCCTCCTTCAGTCTTGGCGCTGCTTTCTGGTCTCACAAGCCCGCAATCACTGTATCCAGTGCCGGGCGTTCCCGGCATTGGGCCCAAGACGGCTGCCGCGTTGGTGTCCGAGTTTAACTCGATTGAGGAGCTGCTGGAGAACACGGCCAAGATTGCTAACAAGAAACGGCGTCAGCTGTACTTGCCTCGTTCTCCTTTTTTATTATTATTATTAGTTTTATTGAACTCGTGGTCGTCCTTTGACGCAGAATTGAGGAACATGTGGAGACCATCCGCAAGGCCCTCGCGCTGGTGGAGCTGCGATACGACATCCCTCTGCCCGTCCAGCTCGACGACCTGCGCCGACAGCCCATCGACCGCGAGAAGGTACTGCAGCCGCACACTCTTGTCCTGGGTAGTGGGACATGTGAGGTCGAGTGTGCACGACTCACCACGCCTGGCTGTGCTGTCCGGCAGTTCTTGACGTTTTTGAAGGAGCACTCGTTTGGGTCGATCATTGCGCAACTGGACAAGATCTGTCCGCCAACCGCCGTTGAGCAGGTCGTCGAAGCCCCGCTACGCACCTCGACCACGCGCGGCCGGCCGCGTCTCGGTACTCCTTCTTTCTCACTTTCGTGCCTCGCGCCGCAATTCTGACCTGCTGGTGCTGGCCTCAGATGAACCGACGCTGGAGCTCACAATGGCGCCAATGGCGGTACGCGCGCCAGCGACAGCGGCGGAAAGGCTGACAAGTCTTTTTTATTGCATTTATTTTCTATTACTTTTTTATTCTCATTTATATTTTTTTAATTGTGCAGCCCGCCTCGGTGGCAGTGGCCTCGAAGCGGCCAAAGGTGAAGGTGGAGGGAGTGACGATCGTGGACTCGCCGGAGGAGGCGCGCCGTGTGCTGGCCATCCTCATGTCGCCCAAGCTCCGCGATCGCTACCACGCCTGTGATACGGAGGCGATCAAGATCGGTGCGTTGGTCCACTCTCGCGCTGCTATTTTGACGCGATGGCGAGCTCATGTCTTCATGCTGTGATCAACTCAACTCTGTTCTTTTGTGTTGGCAACAGAGGTCAAGCAGCAAAGCCCGTACAACTACGGCGAAGTGATTTGCGCGTCCGTTTATTGCGGCCCCGACGTCGACTTTGGCGACGGTGCGCCTCTTCCCCTCAGCTGGCCTTGCGCACGCAAGCTCACCCACTAGGTTGCCTCCAGGTCCCAATCTGTGGATCGACAACATGGACGACGCACGCGGGGTGCTCAACCTCTTCAAGGAATACTTTGAGCACGAGGAGATCAAAAAGGTCCTGCTTGCCCCGCCTATTGAACCTCCCCCATTAAATGCGCCTATTTCATGAGAGTTGCTCATTTAGTTGACTTCGCTGGCCGGACGGGAAGCAGGTGTGGCACAACTACAGCTTCGATCGTGCCATGATGTGGCGACACGGGATCAATGTCAAGGGCTTCGGCGGTGATACCATCCACATGTACATGGCACCTCAACCCCAGTCTCGTATGCTGAGTCTGGCAAGGAATGCGAAACTCACCGCCCCTTTCCTTTCCCCCCACGCAGGGCACGCTTGTGGGATGCGTCGCGCACGAGTGTCGGCAAGAAGTATTCGCTAGAGGCGCTCACAGCGGAGCTTCTCGAGGGCGAACACAAGCGCTCCATCAAAGGTTGGTGTTGGCCAGCGTTGCGTTTCATTCAATTGAACACAAGGCCTTAACAACGACCCGCCAATCTTTGCGGCTCGGTGCTTGTGTGCTGTGTGCAGAAATCTTTGGGCGGCACAAGGTGAAGAAGGACGGCACGCTGGGCAAGGAGATCGTCGTTCCCGACCTCGACGCCATTCAGCGGTACGATGCCTCGCTGGGTGCAGAGCTTCATCATGATATCATTAGTCAACCAACGCCCCCACGCACACTCTCCAGAGGCGAGGCAGGCATGGAGGCGCTCAACAACTGGATCTACTACTCCACGTTCGATACGCGCGGAACCTACGAGCTGAGGTACGCCCATCTTATTGCTCACTGGCGCCTACGGCTCTTGGCGAGCGTCCACATGTTTGTTGGTGGGATGATGTGATGGATGGGGTACAGGGACAAGCTGGAGGACCAGCTGCGTGAGATGCCGTGGGTGTACGAGGGCAAGAAGTCGCTGCCGGGCGCCAACCAGACCATGTGGGACTATTACCAGAACTACTGGCTCCCTTTCGGCGAGGTCCTCACCGACATGGAGCGCGAGGGCATCAAGGTCGACGTGGACTATTTGGCCGACATCGAGCAGGTGGCCCTGGCCGAGGCCAAGAAGCACCAAGCCCGCTTCAAGGAGTGGGCCAGCATCTACTGCTGGGTGCGCCACCTTGCACCTTCCTTACTGGCCGGGAACCCTCGCCTCTCACACACAAATCTGCGCCGCAGGATGCGCGATACATGAACCCCACGAGCGACGCTCAGAAGCAACAGCTGTTTTTCGCGCCCTGCAAGAACCAAAAGACCGAGGAGGTGATGCCCGAGCACCGCCTCTTTGACATTGACAACGACGAAGGTGCCTCAACACTGGACGCCGGCAACTTCCCTTTCTCACTTCATCCGGACCCGGAGGACTGACGATTCGAGTGTGGGCCGGTGCCGGTTTGGCGGGGGCAGGTCTGCCGGACCCGGAGACGGGCAAGGTCAAGAAGAAGCGGCAGATCCGCATCACAGGCCTGGGCATGGAGCCTATCGGTACGCATCTCCGGCTATTGATTTGCTCTTTATGTGCTCACATGACCATCACGCACACAGCCTTTACGGGCGCGGGGTGGCCGGCGGTCGGCGCGGAGGTCCTCAAGCAGCTGGCCGGCAAGCCCAATGACGTACCGCCAGCCCACAGCCTATTTATTGAAACCGTAAATGATTACGATTATGATATGTATAATGGCCACAGAACCCGCCCAAGTACGGGCAGGCCTACAAGTTCTTCTCCAAGGGTGAAGAGGGCGACGGTGGTGCCGAAGCGTGTCAGGCCATCGACTCGCTCGTCAAGATGTCCTCTATCGACACCCTCCTCTCCAACTTCATCGTCCCCCTTCAGCACGAGGTTCCATTATTTGGCTCATTTCCATTTTTATATTTCTGTTTTTATTTATTTATTCATTTCTCCTGGATCTTGATGATTATCAGGTGGACCATAACAACCGCATCCACGCGTCGCTTAACATCAACACGGAAACCGGCCGCCTGAGCTGTCGCCGGCCCAACCTCCAGAACCAGCCGGCCCTCGAGAAGGACATGTGCGTCGACCGCCTTTTCATGCCCATGGCTGCACGCTAGCGACACCAGAAACTCACCTCTTTTCCTGTCTTCTCTCCTTCTCGCACTCGGCCAGCTTCAAGATCCGGAGCTCGTTCACGTGCGAGAAGGGCAAGAAGTTGATCGTGGCCGACTACGGGCAGCTGGAGCTGCGCCTGCTGGCTCATATGACCAAGTGCCGCTCCATGATCGACGCCTTTGAGAAGGTGTGAACTTTCAACTTGTTTGCCCGCTTCCTCTCCAGCACCCTCTTGTTCGCTCGCGATGCCCTTATCATGCCCACTCATGCGGACGCACGCACAACGACATCAAAAAGGGCGGTGATTTCCACTCGCGGACGGCGCTGGGCATGTACAGCCACGTGCAAGAGGCTGTCAAGAAGGGCGACGTCCTGCTCGAGTGGGGCGGCGAGGCACGTAGCTCTCGACTCAGTTTTGCTCTTGCTTGCAAGTGAGAAAGTACTAAGAACAACAATCAAACAACCAACCAATAGGGCAAGCCGCCGGTGCCGCTGCTCAAGGACATCTATGCAACAGAGCGCAAGAGGGCCAAGACGCTCAACTTCTCCATCGCCTACGGCAAGACGGCCGTGGGCCTCTCCAAGGACTGGGGCGTCTCCCAGCAGGAGGCCAAGGACACCCTCCACCGATGGTGCGCCCCGCCCTTCCGGCCTCCCTGTCCGCAGCGCTTCAGGAGAACGCGTCTGGACTGTTGATCGCGTGCGGCGCGGCGTCGCAGGTACGCCGACCGGCCAGAGGTATTGCGGTGGCAGCAGGACACGATCCGAAGGGCGAGAGAGACCGGCTACACCAAGACCCTCATGGGCCGGTATCGGCCCCTGCCCGACATCAAGCACTCCAGTGCCACCTTCCGTGGACACGCCGAGCGAGCGGCCATCAACACGCCCATCCAGGTTTGACTCCACGTCTTGTTTACAGAGTATTTTTATTATTAAGATTTGTTTTACTTAACGTTACCTGACGCTGCTGCCGCGATACAGGGCGGGGCAGCTGATATTGTGATCAACGCGATGGTGCTGGCCCACCATGACGAGCTGCTGCGACGGTGGGGCTGGAAGATGATCCTCCAGGTCCACGACGAGCTCATGCTCGAAGGACCCGCCGTACGACTACACTTTGGCTTTTCGAGCAAGTCCGCTCCCGCTCAAGGCATGTTGTTGTGGTGTTGTTGTCCATGCAGGAATCGGCGGAGGAGGCGCTGGCGCGGTTGATTGAAGTGATGCAGAGCCCCATGCCGGAGGGCGAAGAGCTGCTGGTGGCGTTGGCTGTCGACGGCAACGTCGGCAGCACATGGTACGAGGCCAAATGAGGACTCGGTCCAAAGTAAAGCAATGCCTGTGCGTGTGCACACAGCTCTCTTGTCGGTGGTAGCAAACTACTCACTCGGTCACGACGTTATTGCAAAGCAGGAGAGAGATGTTTGTATTTGCTGGCGAGTAGCATTTTCGTAAAGAACAACAACTTGTGTGCAGGTCTTAGAGGAGAGAGAGAGGTGCTGGTGGTGGCGTGTTCGACCGGGTTGAGCGCGGCGAGAACGCAACGGGCTCTTCGGTCATGGCGCGCTCGTCGTGGTTAGTTGTAGGCGTTGCCGTCGCATTCGGGCTTGCACTGGCGCTCGTAGGGGCACTTGGCGCCGGCCTGGAGGTAGCTGCCCTTGTCGTCGGGGTAGCAGCCGTTGCCGTCGGCGTAGAGCACGCCGCCGTAAGTCTTGATGGGGTAGCAGCCGCGGCCGTCACGGTAGAACCACATGCCGTCGATCTCGCGTGGGCAGCAGCCGTTGCCGTCCTTCTCCTTGTTGTAGGGGCACTGGTTGTTGTGCTGCTGGCTGGTGGTCTTGTACTCCTCCGAGGTGGTCTTGGGCGGGTAGTACTCCTGCGTGGTGGTGTACTGGTACTCGTTGGGCTTCTCGCAGCTCGGATAGCACTTCTGCTCCTTTGGGCACGACTTGTCAGAGGCTAAGTAGTTCCCGTACTCATCAGGGTAGCACCTGAAGTGGGGGTCAGAAATGAGCAAGTAACAATCACTCATCCTCCACGAAAGATGAGATGTACCCGTTGGAGTCAGCGTAGAAGAGGTTGTACTTGATCTCCTTGGGGTAGCACTTGTTGTTGAAGTCGCGGTAGTAGGCATTGCCTTTAACGACAATAGGGCAACAGCCATCACCATCAGGCCAGAAGCCGCCAGAGCAAGGGCCTTGGTCACTCAGGCTGGAGGCTACCATCAGCGCCAGGATCAGGCCGACAAAGGCCAGCGATGAGAAGGAGAAAGTCATGCTTGTTTCCAAGTGATGTAGAGGCAAGTGAAGCTGAGAGAGGCTGTTGTAGTTCGCGCTGTTGGGTTGAGTGAGGATATGCTACTGTGGAGTCTCTGTTTTAAAAGGGTCAGCAGCCAATCAAAAGAGCGGGCGCGAGACATAAAGCACCGGTTCGAAAGGGGGAATCTTTCTGGTGAATGGAAAGCCTTTGGTCGGGCCTGCTCGGTGATTGGCGATTAGGGTCACTTTAGTCCGGGAACAGCTCAACTAGACCTGCCTCAAGGTCATTTGTGAAGGTTCCCACCGGTTATGCGAGTGCAGACCAATCAGGGCTGGTGGCTGGTTATGCTGCGGGCTCAGTGCGGGTGCTGTGCAGGCTCACGGCAGCTTTTGCAGCCCGCAACGGATCGCGATTGCACATCAGCCCTCCTGCCGAAGCACTGTGTGCGTGGGCGTCTTTGTTGAGAACCGTGGCGTACAGGTGTGGCCATGATGAGGATAATGTGTTGATATCATAGACATTGTGAAGAGGGCCACCAAAGGCGGCAATGCGCTCCCCCTTTCAACTCGCCGCCCACGGCACGAAGCAGCTGGATTGTCCGCAGTCTACTGTTGAATCCAGGTGTCGCGCCAGCAGCGGGCATTTGAGACTCCGGGGCCACTACATTCAGGCTGAGTGCTGGGCAATCACCTTCCCGGGTCAGCCGGCCGATGACGCCTTACACACTCAATGGGCTGGAGCAGCCAGTACGCTAAGCGCCAGCAGGAGCAAGAAGAGGCGGTGGAACACCTCTGGAAAGCGAGGAGCAAGTGTTCAAATGCAAAATGTGTGATGTATATTTCGGGGCATCGCCGAGAACATGTACAGAAGACAGTGTGAAGCTCCCAAAGAAGGGGCAGCAAAAAACTGGGCTGATGGTGATGGTAGAGGGTACAGTCGGAAGAGAGAGAGAGAGGGCACAGGAGTGAGAGAGAGAGAGGATAAAAGACCTCGTCGGCTTACTGGAGCAGAGCACCAGCGGCGATACCGACAATGAGGATGACGGTGAAGATGAGCCAGTTGGGGATCTTGAAGCGGCCAAGCTCCTTCTTCTCGTCGGAGGGCTTGTAGTTGTTGATGATGAGCTCGTAGAGGGACATGGAGACCTGGGGCCAGATCTGGATGAGGATGACCGCGGCGAAGAAGGCCGAGCCAAAGGCCGAGAGACGGTCGTCGTCGTCCGCCAGGAAGATGATGATGCGGATGAGGATGCCGACGACGAGGAGAATCGCGATGAAGATGTTGAAGTACTCGATCTTGGTCGTGCGCGTGCCCTCGCCAGTCGACTTCCAGCCGGTCATGCCGGAGCCGGTGAACTTCTCGTAGAGGGCGTCGAGGATGCCGAGGAAGGCGGTGAAGGCACCCGAGTACCAGACCTCCTGGGCGACCCAGATGGACGAGGACTTGACGCCCTGGAGCGCGATCCAGTTGTTGAGCATGCGGAAGCACAGGTAGGGCAGGAAGACCCAGAGGAAGGAGCTCGTCGTGAACGGGTCCTGCGCCTTGGCGGGCGCCTCGCCAAAGTAGACGAAGACGAGGGCGCAGAACATGTAGATGAGGGCCGAGATGGCCGACAGGGGCCAGGTCATGGTGTCGAGCGCGAACAGGGTGAGCATGATGCCGCCCGGGCGCTCCTCCTTGGGCAGCTCCGGCGGGGCGTCGCCGATGATCATGCGGCGCGGGGGCTGGTAGAACTGAGCCCACCACAGCTGGATGGAGCCCTTGACCCAACGCAGGAACTGGAGCTGGCGCGAGGCGACCGTGGTCGGCGCGTCACCGATCACAAGCGGCAGGTTGACGTAGTAGGACACAAAGCCGGCCTTGTGGAGGCGGATCGACGTGTGGGCGTCCTCGGTCTGCGACTCGTAGGGGATGCCGCCCACGCGGAGGAGGGCGCGCTTGGAGAAGATGGCGTTGGTGCCGGCGAAGGCGCACGCGTTCTCGCCGTCGCGGCCGGGCTGGATGGCCGAGAAGAAGACCTGGTTACCGTTGCCCAGCTTGTCACCGTCGGAGATCACCTCGGTGATGAACATCTGCGGCGTCTGGACGAAGGACAGGTTGTCGTTGATCTCCCAGTGGCGCGGCTCGCCCTCGGTGTAGAACCAGGGCAGGGTGTAGAGCAGGAAGTCGGCCTCGGGGCGCATGTCGTTATCGAGGAAGACGAGGAACTGGCCCTTGCGCAGGACCTCGGTGTTGTAGAGCACGTTGTTGACGTTACCGGCCTTGTTGTGGTGCACGGCGGGCTTGATGCGGGCGATGATCTTGACCTTGTCCTGCGGGACGTCGGTCTGCGGGTAGAGCGAGACGTGGCGGTCGGGGTCCTCCCACAGGCCCTCGTCGACGGGCTCGCCGTCCTCGTTGCAGACGACCTGGATGCTCTCGACCTCGTCGAGGCTGCCGCCGGCCTTCTTGAGCTTCTTGTGCTTGCTGAGCGAGGACGAGGCCTCTGTGTCCTTGGGGTCGCGCAGCTCAAAGGTGACCGAGAGGGAGCCGCGCGAGCAATCGTCGCGGAACATCTCCTCCTTGAGGTGGAGCACGGGCACGACGGGCCCACCGAGGTAGACCTCCATGACCTCCATCACGCGCAGGACGACCTCGCGGCCGATGTTGCTGGGCTCAAAGTCGTAGAGGTCGCCGTTGAAGTCGGTGCCAAGGGCCAAGTGGCGCAGGATGCGGCGGTTCTTCTCGTAGATCTTGCGCAGCCGGTCGGAGAGCGGCTCCATCAGGAACTTCTTGTCCTCTGAGTAGAAGGCGGCCTTGTCCTGGATGTCATCGTCCTCGTCGCCGTCCTTGTCGCCGAGCTGGCCGGCCTCCTTGCCCTTGGCGGGCGTCGGGTCGTAGTCCCAGCCGAGCTTGCCCACCTGCTTGACCACGGTGGCCTCGTTCTTTTGCTCGTCGGCGTCGCTCTCGGCCGACTTGCCGCGGCCCTCCATCTCCTTCTCGTAGGCCTCCGGGAGCGGGTAGAAGAGCGGATCGAACTCGGGGAACGGGTAGCGGTCGAGGTCGGCCTGCGAGATGGCGTCGTCGACGTAGCTGGCCGCGCTGGAGAGGTCCTGGTCAAACTCGGAGCCGTCATCCTCGGAATCGTGGA
>NAVB01000105.1:0-69306 GCA_002179805.1 Acanthamoeba lenticulata | reverse complement strand
GTGTTGGGTGGCGCACCAGCGTCGGCTCACTGACGCAGCGGAGCAGAGGTCGCGATGCTCGAGGAAGCGCCAAATGAGCTGTCTGAGCTCGGGCATGAGCTCCTCCATGTCGCTCTGCTTGTGCTGAGAGTGTTTGTCTTTAAACTAAAATTGAATATATATATTTCTTTTCTTGTTTGTTTAAATTGCAACCGGGATCAGAACAGGACGCAGGGGCGCCTCTTCTTGGCGGAGCGCGAATCGGTGGGCGGGAGGTGGCCCTCCAACGCCCGAATCTTCCGCACCACCGTGAAGAAGCTCTCGTCCACATTCTCCCTGGTCTTGGCAGACGCCTCGAAGAACTCGCAGCCCCACCTGTGCATGACCATCACGTTGCATGTTATCAAACTGTGCCGCAAGAGGTCTAGAAAGCCAAGCCAAGTCGTACGCCTTTGCCAAGGCAGCGCCCGCGCTTGTGGGCACCTTTCGGTCCGGAAGATCACTCTTGTTCCCCACAAGCACTGCAACATGACCGTTGTTGGTTAGTTCCACACGGATGATGCCTTGAGGTTCAGGACACGAACCCATTGGTGGCGCCTCGGCAGCAGGCACGTCCTTGACCTGTCATGCAGTGTCATCAGAGGAGGACACAAAGGCAAAGTTGAAGATGGGACCGAACATGCAGGATTTGTGTGCGGAACTCCTCGAGCTCGTCGAACGAGGTCTTGTCGGTGATGCTGTAGAGCAAGATGAAGCCCTCACCACTCCTGATCCATTGGCTCCTCAAGGCCTGGATTTGGAGCCATAAACACATACAAGCTAGTCGGCATCCCGCCCCACGCAGACCAAGACACACCGCCAAGCAAACAAGACGCACGCTGAGTTCTTCCTGGCCGGCTGTGTCCAGCACATCGAGCATGCACGCGTGGCCGTCGATGACCACCTGTCTCCGGTAACTCGACTCGATAGGTGGGTTCAGGTCAAGGAGAACAACACCCACGACACATTGGGGAAGGAAGGGGCTGCAGCTGGGGGGAGGATGAAAAGGATATTTGGGTCGTAATATTCCACAAAGTGGGAGGAACACATCTGAATTGTGAAAGCTGAAGTGGTCGGAAAGGGTTGATGAGATGTAACGGCAGGATTTGACCAACTGAGAACGAAACAACACCAACGCACCGGTCTTGCCGACAGCACCGCCGCCCAAGACGGTGAGCTTGTACTCTGTCTTGGGCGCGACCCCCTCCCCCGATTTGCCGTTCATCTTTTGCTCGAGTCTCAAACTTGTTTGCTTCCAGGCTTGAGCTTCAACGGAAAATCCGAAACAAGTAGTCAAAGAACCAAAAACCGACATCGGTTGATGAAATTTCCTACATAATCACAAGTTGCAATGCAACAGAGAAAAAGCACAGCACTGGCCAAGGAAGAAACAGGGCGATCCTACTTGCGGTGGGCCAGGATGTGGATGGCAAAGTTGATCTGTGTGGTCTTTGTGCTGAGACTCTCGAAGATCAGGGCCTTAAACGCCTCGGCCGCCTGTTCATCGTCCATGTCGAGCGAAAACGCGTTGCGGAGGTAGTCGATGTCCTCCTCTGACGTCAGCTCGGGGATGCCAGTCGACAACATCTGCTCATGATTGAAGACACGATCCACGTCCCATGGCATGACGTCGTCAGTGTTTCTTGTCGACAGCGCTCACGCGAGGCAGAACCTGACGAGGAACGAACCATGGTGAAGAGGGTGATGAAGATGTTGGCGTATCGCCGGAGCGTGTTGTAGGCCCAGCAGCAGTACTCCACGAAGCGCTCGAACTGGGCGCTGTCCTTTCCACCCATCACGAACACAAACTCGGGCGTCAACACGAACGGCGCCTGTGCGGTCATCACGGATCCGTGCATCAACGTCGCCGGCATCGTCAGTTGTGAGTACAAACTGCTTCAAATTCCTCAGCAGGACGAGAGTCTCTGCGGACCTTCTCACGTCTGTACATGAGGAATTTCTTGTAGTTGCCCAGGAAGTGGCCAAAATCGATGTGTACGAGATGCCCGTCCTTGCGCACCATGCTGCTCGCCCACGAACACGCATTTAGCGCTTGATGTACCGTGGCAACCCCCCGCAAGAGGGCAAACGCGTACATGTTGTCGTTATGTCGATCGCCGATGCCCAGCACGTACGTCGCCACTGCAGACCCGCCGAACCACCACCACCAGCGTCGCCGTTAACGGTCAGTTCGGCGGCCCACAGGGAACGGTCCGAGGCCTCGTACCGCAATAGCCCGCCACGGACTTGATAAAGTTGGTGACCGCCTCAGCGTAGTCCTTGTCTGCTCGTCCACGTTTGTGCGATGTACGAAATGATCAGCAAAATGATGCATTGTCGGCAACAAGCGAGAAAGAGGGCGGGTGCACACCCGAAGGGTTATGGGAACGCAGCCAGTTGGCCAGCGGCGTCTGCCGGAAGGCGGCCGTGACTCCGCCCGCCGCTTTTTGGATGGCGGCCGTGGTTTCTGCCTCTGGCACCACTGGAATGCCAACGACGAACATCGTTGTAAGCGCAACGATGGCCTCCATGTAGCGAAAGAGATCATCGTGGGGAGGAGAACCTTCGATCATGCCCATGAAGTCGCCCGTGGCGATGCAGCCGTAGGGCGTCAGGTGCAGGTCCATCGACTCGGATTTCCACAACTGCCAAAAAAGACAAAAGCAAAACAGTTTTTAAATAAATTAAAAACTTTCATAAATAAATTTGAAATGAAAAATAACTCCCATAAAAAAGAATTAACGGAGCGTACGTCGTCCATGATGCCGAGCATTTGAAGAGTGAGCAGGTCTTGCCGGAGGTCATCGCCACACTTGAAGATGACGTTGATGGGCTGGCCCAGCGGGTCCGCGTTGGTGAAGACGACCCACAGCGGCGCCTTGGCCGAGTCCATCGACCGGCACTTCTCCACGAGGATGCCGCTGGCCACGATCCTGTCGGCGGCGGCAATAAAAGCGGCCAATGAGACTGAAAGTCACACAACTGCGAGCAACTAAAGGCCGAAAAAAAGTTTACGTCGGGTCGAGCGGGAGCGAGAAGGTCTTGGGCAGCGTGAGCTTGGCCAGCTCCTCGTGCAGCACGGCCCGCCGTCGTCCCAACGGGACCTCCTTGGTCCGCTCGGCCACGCTCTTGAGCTTCTTGATGACCTCCATCTGCTTCAGCAGGTCAGCCCTGTCCCACACGAGTACACGTCAGCGCCCAAAATCCAAATTGAATTTGTATTGATCAAATAAAAAAAATAAAAAAAAATATAATTATCCGTATTTGGCGCACCGCTGGTCGCCGCAGCCGCGCAGGTAGGCCTCCAGCATGATGCCGTAACGTTCGGCGATCTCGGGCACGCTCATCTCGGCCTGGATGAGCCAGCAGCGATCCCAGAATGTCAGTGCTTGGGGAAGGCGCAAGGCCAAGGTGGGGCAAGGACCTCGAGGTGCCAGAAGAGGTAGTGGCCGATGGTGACGCGGTTCTGGAGGCCCCGCTCGATCAAGAACGCGGCGAGGTCGCTGTAGTGGTACGGCTCGTACTTGAGCACCTGCCTCATCAAGCACACGCGCATGGCGGTGAGGCATGGGACGCCAAGTGGGGAGAGAGGAAGAGGGGGATGAACCTGGACGAGCTGGAGCAGGAACGCAGCGAGCTCGTTGTCAGACAGTTGCCGCAGGCAGCTCACTGCAAACTAGAGCACGCGGCGGTGATCAAGGTCAGCGTCATCATACCCTCACCATGCAGGGCTCGGGACACAAACGTACCGACCGAACTTTGGCGTCTGCAAATTTGGCGTCCAACAGCTGCAACCCCAAACTCGTCAGCCAAAAGAACGAAAACGAAGACAAGAACGAAAGCGAAAAAGAAAGAATGAAAAATCAAGGGAGTGACCTCGAGGGCGTCCAGAGGAGGCAGTGGTCCCCAGAGCTCGAGCAGCCCGTAGACCTGCTTCACCATCTTTACGTCGGCCCACCGCACGGCCGAGAGGAGCCGCACGAGGCTCTTGCTGCTTATGCTCCGCAAAAACGTGCGGAACTGCCACATCAGCCGCTTCTCCGACGGCGACAGGCGATAGAGCGGGTCTGTCGCGCTCCAAAGGCCACACGTAAGCCGAGCTGGCCACAAGGGGTATGCCAGCAGCCCGAGACGGACGTGCCTTTGCGTATCAGGAGGTTCAGGATGAGCTCCTCGTCGCGCGAGGGCTGCGGGACGGACTCGGGGTAGAGCGGCTTGAGGTCCGGGAAGACGACCGGCTGCGGGAAGCGCGAGAACTCGAGGTTGAGGACGACTGGCGACCGCGCCTCGAGGTTCTCCACGCACGTCCCGATCGGGTTGGCCGGGCCGTTGGGCCACATGCACAGGTTGAGCGGCCCCGTGAGCATCCGGTCCCTGTCCACCAACGGATCCATTTAGAAAACAATTTATCAAAAAGAAAAGTAAATTTGAAAAATAAATACAATAAATGAAAAGTATTCATTTTACCGATAATCGAAAAGCTGGCAGTTGACCCAGCCCACGGGGCGGGTATTGGACCGGCCGTCCCGCAGGTACAACGTCACGCAGAGCCGCGTCGCCTGAGATTCCGTGTAAAAAATTAAATTAATTTTTCTTAAGGTCAGCATCACTCACATGGGCCATGATGATGGGGGAAGAAGCGACGTCCACTCACCTTGGGGAGGTCGGACATGAGGGTCTCGAAGCGGAGCCACTCGATCCAGGTGGGCGTCTCCGAGGCCGGGATGGTCTGGGAGTAGACCAGCGGGGACAGGAGCTCGCCGCCGTGGTACAGACCGGCCTCGAGGTACATGTAGGACGACGAGGGCGACGTCGCGGTGGGGGACGAGGGCCCGAGCGACGCCAGCGCAGACGATGACGCCATGTGCTGCAGCTGCGCCGGCGACGACGACATGGACGGCGAGGACGAAATGGAGGCCAAGCCCGGCGAGGAGAAGGACTCAGAGTCGTGGCCGCCGCCGCCGCTGCTGCTGCTGGCATCGCCGTTCTTGATGGCCGCGAGCTTGATGTTTTCCACGCGCACGAGCTTGAACTCAAAGGGCCGCTTCAGCTCGAGCAGCGAGCAGGTGCCCTGCATCTTGAGCTTGTGCGCGAGCCGCTCGTCCTCCTCGTCGGTCTGGTCCACCTCCCCGCGGTCGACGACGGATGATCGCTGCACAACGACAGGTCAGCAGCAAAACACGAGGGCCAGGCCAGGACAGGCCAAATATGGTTCGCGTACCGAGGTGAGGTCGCCCTCGACGTCCTCGAGCCGAATGGCGCTGCGCTGGACCAGGGCAAAGTGGATCTTGACCCGCCGCTTGAGGCACTCCCTGTGTCATCGCACACACACGCACGCGCGCACGAAGAGGACGACGGGTCAGGCCCAAGCCGCGGTTGGTGGGCCGTGAGCAAGCGGCGCGCACCGGATGTAATCTATTTGGTGGAGCTTGCGCTCGAGTTTGATGATGTAGCGCTCGCGCCCGACGATCTTGAACACGTAGTCGGCCGGGTCGAACTGGCTCTCCATCATGGGCATGGCCTGCCACTTCTTGGCCACCTGGTGCATGACGTCGAGCAAGGTCTGGTCGCCCAGGCAGTGGACGGTCTTGGCCATGCGCTGCTCGCCCGGCAGGTGGACCTTGATCAGGATGTCGGCCGGGAAGTCGGGCGGCACGGGCGCCGTCGACAGCTTGGCCTGCGCCGCGCACTGCCAGTCCCGGTCGGCCCGCGCCAGCAACCTACTGACCTTGTGCTTGAAGTGGCTCGTCTGGTCCTCGTCCGACGTGTGCCAGCAGAGCGGCCGTCCGATCTGACCATCCAAAAAATGTGCGGAATGTCAAGAATGACGAAGGCTCCACGGCATGTGCGTGAGTTATGTACCAGAGAGCCGATCTGGAGGGAGACGAGCTTGTCCAGCTTGCTCTCGAGCTTGTCGACAAGGCACAGTCGGACGAGCAGCTGCTTCTTCCAACAGAACTGGATGATGGGGAACTGGTGGAGCGCGGTCGTATCGCCCGTGAGGTACATGTGCGTGTGCCACACCTTGATCGAGTACCGGGCCTTCTCTCCGAGGCCGACGCCGACGCCGCCGCTCTGCTGCTCTTGGCCGCTGGAATGTCGAGCGTCAGCCAACGCGGATTGGTTGATGGACTCAGTGGGTTTGCACAAACAAACGACGCACTTGGCCTTGTCCCAGAGGAGGTCCTTGAGGGAGCCCAGCGTGGCGGACGTGAGGCACTCGAGGTCGACCGTCGCGCCGGTCCCGGGCAGGAAGAACTGGACCGTGATTGGCGCGCCCTTCTTCAGGTCCTGCTGCGTGATTGGGGTTAACCAACTGAGGCTTCTGTGCGTGACGGCCGCACGAGCGGCGTACCTGAAGCGTCGCGCCGTCGGCCGCGGCGCCGTTTGGCTGTTTGTTGACGCGCGGGAGGAGCGCCTGCGAACTCGAGGAGCCCAGCAGTTCAGGCGAACGAGATGGTGAGGCCAAAAGTGCCGACTGCGACGTCGTCAGCGGCGACGCCTTGGCCCACGCCGAACGTCTCCTACGTAGTCAACAAAAAATGAAATTAAAATATTGTAAAATTAAATCAATACAGAATATATAAAACAAATTGGGTGTGCACTTTTCTCCGGCTTGACTCTTTTTTGTCAGGAGGGCGACGCGGTCGGCCTTGCGTGGTTCGCGGCTGAGCAGGGACGCGCCTGAACCTGCGCAAGCGTAACGACCACTCTCTCTTGAGAACACGCATGCGTTTGGCACTTGCGCGTGCAGGGCAAGGGCGTTACCTGCGGCGTCGTTGGCCTCAAAGTTCTTGCGGAGGACCGTGACGCGGATGCGAGGCGAGATCGGGGACGCGACGCTGCTGCTGGTCCGGACGCCCTCCACCTTGGGCAGCACCGCAAACTCGGGGACGATGGAGAACCGCACGCACTCCTGCACGTATGCCGCCGCATGCACCACCTCGCCCACTACACAAACACAAACACATGTGGAGGCCTCAGCTTTGTCGTCAGCCAAACGCACGCACACACGCACACTCCTCCTCTCCTCCAAGCTCGCTGCCCGACCTGCGATGGAACGGTCCTGGTGCGACGGATGGAAGAGGCCGATGACCACTTTCTGCTCGTCCTCGGCCTCGTCCTTCTTGGCCTGGCCTGCCTCCTCCTCGGCCTTTCTGCTCACTGCTTCTTGTTGGTGAAGCCGCGCCTTTTCCTTGTCAATCTGCTCGTGGGCGGTCTCGAGCTCGGACACCAGCGACCGAAGCCGCTTCAGCGCCAGCGCGAGGAACTCGTCGGCGGTGGCCCCGGCGGGGCAGTTCAGGATGACGCCCTCCCCGTCGAGCCCCTTGAGGGCGACCGGGATCTGGTGCGGCTGCTTGCGCAGGCTGAAGCTGTCCTTGGACTCCATGGCCAGCGCGGTGGTGGGCCAAATCAGCCGCGCGCTCGCCCGCAGGTTGTTGAACGGCTTCTTCATCCCTCTGCGGGTGGTGAGCGCTGGTCAGGCATGTGAGAGAAGAGCGAAGGGTGACGACAGGTGACGAACCGCGGCTTCTTCTGCAGCTTCTTCTCGAACAAGTAGACCCGGGCGCGACCTGCCAACAAAAAGAACGAAAACGAGGAAAAGAGAAGCAAAGAACGAAGACGACGATCGCCACATCAGTGCGCTGAGCGCTATGATAGGGTGGGGCAGTTGGGTACCATCCTTGAGCAGAGACTCGTAGATGGGGCGGTGTGTGACGCATCGTGTAAACTCGACGTCGAAGAGCTCTTCCTCGCCCATCCCCAGCACGAACTGCGTCTTGGCTTCCTCGGGTAGGCTGGCAAACTTGGCCGAACGTCGCAGGATGTCGCTCTGTTGTTCACCACAACACGAGCATTTATGAATAAAAAAACGCTGTTGCTTTTCTTATTTCGGAAAATAAATCATTTAAAACAAAATAAAAACAAACCTTCACTTGATCAATGGTGAACTTAGAGGGGAAGGAGAACTCTTCGGTCTCGCCGTCCGGCAGAACCACCTGTACAGGCGCACAGGTTTTCGATTACCGGTTAATCGTTGTGCACGCAGCACACAGTGCGCCCCACCGCCCCACCACAGTACCGAGAGCGTAAACCGCCCATTCTCCATGTCGAGGCAGTCCGCCATCGCTCGGCGTCCCCTCTTCTTGCTGCAGAGCGCCTGCGGGGCAGTTGAGGCTTAATAATGTTTGTGTGACTTGTGCAATTAAACCGGCTTATTTCTCGTTTCAAGAATAAAAAGAATAAAAAGAAAATGGGCAAGGGTCGCGTTCTTCATCTCATCTCAGCACATGCCGCACACGAACAACAAACACGGCGAACGGGGCTGGGATGGCCGCGGCGGAGGCCTCCGCAGGGGAGGCGGCGGGCCGGGCCGAGGCGGGGGCGGGCGTGGCCGGGGACAAGGAGGCGATGGTGACGGTGGTTCGCCGCCGCCTCGACCCCGCCCATCCCTGCAGTTTCAATCACGCTACACGGTAGACGAGAAGCCAAAGATGAATGATCGGAAGAGGAAACGCTCACCAACTTCATCGCCCACCCGGCGAGGAAAATCATCGTCCTCTTCCACTTCACCCGGCCGCGGGGCAGCTGGCGGCCCACGACGCGGTCGAGGTGGCTTCATCAACAACAAATCACCCGCGCGGGGATCACCGTCGACGCAATTCAGGCAGCGATCGCAGCCTCCTGCTGATCGTGACCGCAAATCTAATCAATCGATTAAATCGCCGCACAAATCGCAACAACAGCAGCGCACGCCACAGAGGAAGGGCAACAACGTCGACGACAAGGCGAAGAAGGGCAGCCTACAGGCCAAGGACAAGCCGAAGCAGAAGGCCGATTCCAAGGCCAAGCCTCGGCAGCAGCCCGAAGATGAAAAGCCGCAGAAGCAGCAGTGGCGGCTGTCCAAGGAGGAGCAGGAGGAGCTCAAGCCGCTCATCAAGGCCCTGCGGAACCGCAAGCAGTTCCTCCTGCTCAAGGCCCAGAAGCGCCTCTTCAAGCTCCAAGAAAAGACTCTTCCCGACGACAAAGTCGACGACGCCGACGCCGCCCAGCACAAGCGCGCCATCGCCGACCTGGAGACGGAAGTCGAGGTGATCCGGGTACGTCGGGCTCGCCTCCACCGCACGCGCGCGTTGCATGGCCTGAGCGTGTGTGTCGTGCGTTCGTGTCGTGTCGTGCGCTCGTGTCGTGCTGCAGACGCTCGACCTGCAGCAGGTGATCGACCGCGCGGTGGCGCGGCCGGGCGTGAGGCCGCAGCCCTTCGAGTCCCCGGCCCACGCGTCGCTGGCCCACAAGCTGCTCAGCGCCAAGGCTGTGGTCGACGCGCTCGTCGTCCACCGCCCGCTGCCGCTCTCCGCGGCGGCCGTCAGCCGTCCCGCGCCGGCCCTCCGCGTCGTCAGCCTCGGCTCGGGCAGGTCGTCTTTGTCATCGTCGGCCGCCCCGCTGGGCCCGGGCGTGAGCATCGGCCTCGACGGCCTGAACGCCGCTGTGGCCGCGGCCGGGGCCGCGGGCCAGGACGGCGCGCCCATGAACCGCAAGCAGCGGCGCGAGGCCGAGCGCCAGCGGCTCCTCCAGGCCGACTACGCCCAGCTGATGGGCGCCGACGCTGACGCCGTTGTCCCGGAGAAGCCAAAGACCGTGCCTGCGGCGGCGGCGGCGGCGGCGCCACCGATGAACCGCAAGCAGCGGCAGGAGGCCGAGCGTCAGCGGCTGCTGCAGGCCGACTACGAGAAGCTGATGGGCGTCACCCCGAAAGGCCAAGCCAATGCTGACAACGGCGAGGACGAGGCTGAGGAGGACGAGGACGAGGACGAAGACGAGGACGAGGACGACATGGAACAAGATGAAGAAGGCCTCGATGAAGGCGATCAGGAGGTGGATGATGACGACGATGAAGAGGACGACGATGATGAAGAAGACGAAGAGGATGATGGTGATGATGAGGAAGAAGTGCGAGCCTTTGACAGTAGCAGGATTGCATTCAGTGATGACGAGGACGAGAACAAGGAGGAGGAGGACCACGGGCCCATCCAGCGCGGTGAGAACAGCGACTGGAGCGGTGAGGAGGACGACCCCGACGCCTTCCCCGGCGACCTCGACCATGACGAAGATGAGGACGATGAAGAGGAGCCCGTCCAGCCGAGGAAGAAGCCTCGACTCGCGTCGGATCACGATTTCGATTTTGATGAGGACGATGACGACGACGACGATGACGACAGCGATGACGAGTGGGTGACCTTCAACGTGAGGCCGATCGCCTTCACCGACGACGAAAAAGACGAGGACGACGAGGACGACGAGGACCACGGGCCCATCCAGCGCAACGAGAACAGCGACTGGAGCGGCGAGGAGGACGACCCCGACGCCTTTCCCGTCATGGAGGAGCCCTCTGACGACGACAACGACAGCCAGTTGGCGGTGAGCCGACGAGTCCAGGCCAAGGCTGCGGCCGAGGTCGAGGATGACGACGACGATGATGATGTTGACGACGATGAAGATGATGAAGAGGAAGTGCGAGCCTTTAACGGTCGCAAGATTGCGTTCAGTGACGAGGAGAGCGAAGGTGAGGAGGAAGAGGACCACGGGCCCGTCCAGCGCAACGAGGACAGCGACTGGAGCGGCGAGGAGGACGACCCCGACGCCTTTCCCGTCCTCGAGGAGCCCTCTGACGACGACGGCGACGGGGACGCTGACGATGGGCGCCTGGCAGCGGTCGGCCGACAGGCCCAGGCCGAGGACGACGAGGACGACGAGGACGAGGAAGAAGACGATGAAGAAGTGCGGAACTTTGACACTCGCAGGATCGCCTTTAGTGATGACGAGAGCGAGGACGAGAAGGAGGAAGATGAGGGTCCGATCCAGCGTAATGAGGACAGCGACTGGAGCGGAGAGGAGGACGACCCCGACGCCTTCCCTGGCGACCTCGATGACGAAGAGGAAGACGATGATGATGACGATCTCGACGGCCGCGACGAAGCGCCCAAGGCCAAGCAGAGCTCGAGCGCTCGACGACACCAGGCCGAAGCTGATGACGATGACGACGGCGACCTGATGGATGAGGACGAAGAAGAAGAAGAGGACGAGAGTCACGATGCTGAAAAAGAGGAAGACGCGTCGTCCATGTTCTTCGAGTCCATGGCCGACTTTGCCAAGGCGCAGGCCGGCGGGCGCGACAAGCCGAGCCGCAAAGACAAGACCACGACGACGACGACAACGGCGCCTGCAGGCAAGCGCGGGCCGGCGTCGATGCGCGAGGACGCGAGCGCGGCTGGGCGCCCGTTCGATGCGCGGCGGGCGGAGCAGGCGCGCGTGGCGGCCATGAAGTCGTCGGCGCCGGTGGTGATGCTGGACAAGGAGAAGAAGATCGACCACAAGAGCAACACGCAGCGCGACATGGACAAGGCGGCCCGGCGGCGACGAACGAGCAACGTGGGCCGTGAGCACGTCTCGTGGACCCTCAAGCGGCGCATGCGTGAGAAGCTGGCCAACACCGGCTTCCGTGGCCAGCGCGTCGTCTTTGAGGACTGAATTAATTAATTTTTTTTTCAATTCTTTTGCGATCTTTTAATTTCTTAAATTGTACTGAAAGAAAAAACGAAAAAAGTGCATTAAAAAGTTAAAAAGTCGAAAATACATTTACCTTGGTGGTGGAGATGGAGGGAGTCGAGGGGTCATGGCAGCCCAACACGGCCGCCAGCCCCATGTCTGTGGCAGAGGCCCAGGCTTGGAATCGGCGTGTGTTGGCACATCTGCTGATTCAGCATCGCCAATTCATGACGGAAGGTCAATTCAACAAGGCCCACACGCTTCTCGAGGTTAGTCGCGTACCCCGTGAGATCCGACCCCCTCTGACTCATACGTTCATTGATTTATGGTGGTCAAACTGCGATCGCACAGGCGGCCAAACGTCTGCGCGAGTTGACGTTGCCCATCCAGAGTGGTGACGAGCTTCGTGCCTTTCCCGGCATCGGCGGTACGCGGCCCTCCTCTTCCTCTTCTTCTTCTTTCTGATGTTGTTGGAACTCGTATGTGCAGCCTGGGCCTCGGACGCGGTGGACCTCGCCATTCGAGTGGCCCGCTTCCAGCATCAGTCCCAGACGTCGCTCTCGCCGCCGCGCCCTGGCGCCGCTGCCGCAGCCGTGCCGAGCGCGAGCCCGAGCGAGGCAAGCGGCTTCGTCCTGGACCTGACGCTCGACGACGACGACAGCGACAACCAGGTCGAGGCCGGCGGCGCAACGCCGCAGAGGCACGCCGGGCGTGACGCCAAGCGCGCGCGCCGGGAGGTGGTCGATCTCGAAGCCGCCGTGGTAATCACTGGCGTTGGCGGCGGCGATGATGATGACGTGATCGAAGTCCCGCCGCCCTCGGCCCCGACCTCTCCCGTGCGGCCTGCCGTGGACGACGTCGGCCAGCTCCAGCGCAAGGGCCGGCGTCGCCGCAGCGCCCCGGCCGCCTCGACGACCTCAACGACCTCGACGACCAGCTTCAGCCCGGCGTCGACGACGACGACGAACGCAACTTCTGCCCAGGCCTCGGCCTCGTTCGTGCACGAGTGGCTGGCCATGCTGGGCTACCCACAGGTGATTCCTTCCCTTCCTTACTTGTTTGGGGGCATGACTGCTGACGTGGCCTGACATCATCATCATCGTCGTGAAGTACGCCGAGCGCCTGGCCGCCAACGGCTTCGCGCGGCCGCTCGAGCTGCAGTACTTGGCGGCGTCCGACCTCGATGCCCTGGGCATCGCCTTGCTCGGTGCGTGCAGTCCTCGCCGGCCGGTCCACATCTGTGCTCACAGTGTTCTCGTGTCGACAGGGCATCGGCGCGTCATCCTGCACGCCGTCAAGGCCCTCCAGCAGAGCCTCGCGGCCCCGTCGTCGTCGCCAGCGCGTCCGGCGCCGACTTTGCTGGCCACGGCTGGGACACCGGTTCGAATCCCGAGCCCGGCAGCGTCGACCATAACGCCGACGCCACCGACGCGCAACAGCGCAGCGCGCTCGCTCAGCTTCTCCGGCGAGACGCCGCCCGCCGCGGCGCCCACAAGCAGCCCGCCCTCGTCCGCCAAGCGAGCGTCCCCGGCGGCCACGGCCACGGCCACGGCCACGGCCAGCGACGTCGAGCCGCAGGCCAAGCGGCCGCGCCCCGCCGCGTCGACGCTGGACGGCCTGCTGCCGGCCTACGTGGCCACCTACGCGCCCGACGCCGGCTCGGTCCGGCGCGGGCTGGGCTACTACCTGGCGGGCGCCGTGGTCGAGCGGCGCCGGCTGCCCGACGGCCGCCTCGAGTTCCGGGTCGTGGGCCAGCAGCGCGAGGCCTACCCGGTCGTCCTCGACTTTGCCGTGCACCACAAGCAGGCCGAGTGCCTGTGCGCCCGCCAGACCACGGCCTCGCGCCGCTCGGTCAAGGGCTGGTGCAAGCACATCGTCGCCTGCGTGGCGGCGCTCGTGTGCGAGAGCCTCGAGGCGCCCGCGTGGCTGCGCCAGCTGCCCGACGCCGCCGCAGTCCTGGCCGAAGTGCCCGAGCCCTTTGTCGCCCTCTGCCGCGCCCAGGAGCGCAGGGTCCAGGACGACGTCCGGCC
This sequence comes from Acanthamoeba lenticulata, assembly GCA_002179805.1. Taxonomy (NCBI): domain Eukaryota; phylum Discosea; order Longamoebia; family Acanthamoebidae; genus Acanthamoeba; species Acanthamoeba lenticulata. Next base: position 55,711 of record NAVB01000105.1, on the reverse strand, counting down.
CAGCCCGCCTTCGCCGCCCACGACCATGGCCACGGCCACATCCACGGCCACGACGCCGAGCGGCGGCGGCGCTGTGATGCCGGCGCAGACGCCGGAGCGTGCGCTGTCACCAACGACGGACTACAGGGCCAAGGTCGGGACCGGGCCGTGCGCGCTGCTGATCGCGCTCCACGCGTTCCACCAGGCCGGCCACGCGAGCGCCGGCCCGCGCGAGCTGTTCGCGGTGATGCGCCACTACTGCGCGCGCCTCGCGCACGAGCAGCCCCAGTGCGTGGTGGCGATCGCCAAGGCCAGCGCCAAGCGTGGCCTGGTGCTCGTCGTCGACGACCACCACGACCATGGCCCGCATCGCTTGGGCCCGCGGTGCAGCCTCACCGAGGAAGGCCACGCGGTGGCGCTGGAGGCCATCCGCGCCGACCGCCAGCGTCGCACGAGCCTCGGCCTCACCGAGCCCGTGCTCGCCCTTCCGCCCCCGCCTCTGTCGCCGGCTCGGCCATCGTCGTCGTCGTCGTCGTCATCGTCGTCGCCGTCGTCTTCTTCGTCGTCGTCGTTCTCACCGTCGCCCGCACCGACGCCGTCTCGTCCGACAGAGACCTCGCCGGCGTCCATGTCGGCCTCGCCGCCAGCCTCGGCCTCACGCTCGTCGTTGGCTTGGTCGTGGTCGTCGTCGCAGCCTGTGTACGAGGAAGCCCAGTCGGTCGACGTGTGCGCTGTGTGGACCACCAGCGGAAGCACGAGCTCGACGACATCGACGACATCGACGACGACGACGACAAGCTGCGCGAGTCTCGGTGATGACAACAACGACGACGGCGCGACTGAAGAGAGCAGCGCGAGCTGGGCGGAGCCGCAAACGCAACGGGTGCGCGTGAGCGCCGACGCGTTCAAGCGCGACTGGGAAGTGGTGCTCGTCACCGACAGGTCCGAGTCGCCGCCACCGCCACCTTTGCCCGCCACAATCACGACCACGGCAACGACGAGCGGCCCGTCGCGGCCTGCCTCGAGCCGCCCACGCTGACTCTCTTCATGCAACACACGCAACACACGTGCAGCTCCGAGGCCAAGGGCATCACCGCCCGGGTGTGGGACCGGTTCAAGGAGCGGCAAGCCTACGCCGACGCCCACGCGATCGCCATCGACCGGTCGCGGGCTGGCGCTGGGCGATTACCTGTGGCTCGCTCGCCGCCGCCGCGATCGTCATGAAATTGGCTTCGATGATGACGAGGAAGTCGTGCTGGACTGGATCGTGGAGCGCAAGACGATGCAGGACCTCTCGTCGTCGCTCCGGGACGAGCGCCTGGACCACCAGTACGAGCGCCTCCGGCGCAGCCGCCTCAACACGGTCTTTCTGCTCGAGCAGCCCTTCCGTCCGGCCTCGTCGGACTCGTCGTCGAGCGCCCTCCTCACGCGCGAGGACTTTGACAAGATCCTCGACTTTTTTCTGATGGAAATGACCGCTGAGGATGCGAACAACAACTTGTTTGTGGAGCACTGCGCGACGCAGTGGGACACGGCCGACCTGGTGTGGCGCATGACCAAGCGGCTGCGGCGCCACTACGACGCGCGCGGGCTCGAGGGCGGCGAGTACTCGTTCGCGGCCTTTCAGCACGCCTTTCGGCGGCGCACCTTTCTCGAGGCCGAGCTCGGGACGTGGGCCCGCATGCTCCTCTGCGTGCCGGGCGTGTCGCACGCCGCCGCGGCGGCGCTGGCCCGCGCCCACCCCACGCCCGCGAGCCTCATACGAGCCCTCGCGCAACAGCAGCCAAACCAAGACGACGAGGAGGCTACGGAAGAAGTGGAGTCCACTGCGCTGGTCTATCCTCCTGCGCTGTTCCGCATCTATGGCCCTGCTGCGCAGCAGAGCCCAGAGGAAGATGCTTCGAGTTGCAACCCCGAAGAAGCTGCCGCAGGCGATCTTCGGAGCTTGTGTTGTCATTACTTTACTTGAAATTAATATCTGGCGACGGAGTATGAGCTCAAGGCACGGGACATGAGCAGCGATCTGGCCGACTGCCCCTTTGAGCCTTCGTCGGCTCACTACGAGGCCCTCCTAATAACAGGCAGAGCTCCAAGCAAGTAACAAAACAACAACTTTACGCCAAACAACACAGGAGCTATTACCATCACCGACCCGCGCCGCCCAGCTGCTACGGCCCTCCTCCTCCGCCAGTAGGGAAACGCTTGCGTCACGAAGCGGCGTCCCAGTAGCGGTCGTAGAGGGACTCGAGCCGGGCAACGATGACATCCATGGTGGGGCGCTTGTCCGGCTTGGGCACATCAAAGGACTTGGTCGAGGGAGGCGGACCAGAGCACTCGAGCGCGAGGTCCGAGAGCGCGCGATCGCCAAAGTTGGTTGCGCGCTTCTCTTGGGCGAGCATAAACTGGATCACGCGCCCGAAGCTGAACACGTCGGCGGGAAAACCGTAGGGCTGGCGATGCTTGACCTCGGGCGCCATGTAGTGGCCCGTCCCGCACTTGGTCTGGTTTTCCTTGTCGGGCATCGCCAGCTTGGCCAGACCAAAGTCGGCCACCTTGGCTCTCCCCTCCTCCGTGATCTGCTCAGCACCAACAAGAGTCCCTTTCAGCTCAAAGCCAAACATTTATCTAGAATATAATAAACATAGAAAAAACAGAAATAAATTTTCCTTTACCAAAATGTTGTCGGGCTTGAGGTCGCGGTGGATCAATTCCTTCGAGTGCAGGAAGGCCATGGCCCTCGCCACGTCCAGTAGCACGGAGAGCACGTCGATTTGGCTGCACACCTGATTCGAATATGAAAATTTATAATAACATTTAATTTTTTTAATTTGGAGTTTGAATGAGAATGCAGGATTGTTGCCCTACCTTGTCGCTGAGGTGACCGCGCGCGACATGCTCCATGACCAGATAGAATACGCCGTCCGGCCTTTCATGCCAGCCGTAGACTTGGACCAGATTCTCGTGCTTCAGGCCGCTGTTGTGTTTCTCAACCGATCGGTGAGTGTTGATGAGTGGCCATCAATGTCGAGGGAGCGCGCGCACCAGAGAATCTGGACCTCGTTGAGGACGTATTTCTTGTACTGGGCCATGGGCACCTTCAGGGCGACGTTCCTGCCGCGCCAGAGGCCGCGGTAGACGCGCCCGCACCGGCCCTCGCCCAGGACCGCGCCCTCGACGATTCGGCCCTCGAGGCGCCTCTCCTCCGGCAGCCCCGTCTCGCCGCCGCGCAAGGCGTTGTCTGTTGGAGTTCAACATCAACGACGTTGAAGTGGTTGTGGTGTGTGGTGGTGAGCCTCTTCTTCTTCTTCTTCTTCTTGCCCTTCTTGGTGGAGAGCCAAAGCAAGACTTGGAGGTGAAGCCCGACCGGGGTAAAAGGTGATCTCCACGTCGGGGAGATCGGAGAGGGCCTCCACGACGATGGTCACGCCACCAGGCTGCTGGCGTGAGAGAAGCTTGGCTTGCTGCAGCGCCTCCCGCACCTCGGGGAGCATCGCCTCATGGTCCAGGACTTGCGTCATCACACGAAAATTGAACCTTTTCACCGCGTCCTGCACGCTGGACAACATGAAGAAGAAGAAGGACGTTGTCGCTACACCGCTCAAAACACACCAACATGCGCAACCAACCGGTGGGTAGCCACCTGAGCGCGTTCTTCTGCGTGTTGCAGCGGACATGGGCGGGGAGCAGGTTGCCCGGCACGTCGAGGTCGGGCCGCTTGCTTCTCGCAAAGATGTGTTCCAGGTGCCACGCGCCTGGGCCTTGGGCTTGCGTCCGATGCTCGAAGCAAAGCTGGCCCCCGCAGAGGTAGCACCGCCCGCCCGTCCGCTCAAACACCTCCTTCAGCTTCGCTTCCGGCCGTTTTCGCGGCACTCGCTTGCTGCCGCTGGTGGGCTTTGATGGTTCTTCCTTCTCAGGCACTACTTCAATCTTTCCTTCTTCTTCGTCCTTTTCTTCGTCCTCTTCTTCCTCTTCTTCGGCGGCGGGGTCTTGCTTGTTTGCCGTAGAAGAGAGGTCAAGAGGCCTCGGAGGGGTAGAGGGCGAAGCGCCAGCTGTAGCTGGAGTAGACTTGTATTCTGTTGTCAGGTCGCTCCAGGCCTTCTTGACTCCACTTTGGCGGAAATGAATTGTAAGCTTGGCGTAGTGTGGCCCCGAGGCCCGTCCCGACACCACTTTCAAGCTTTTTAACAAACTGTTGGGGGAAGCTGCGGCAACAACAAGAGCTCTTGTCAGTGTTTCTTCTTCTTTAAAAAGAAAATGTGGGAGGTGCTTGCACCATCCCCCTGCTGGCCGTCTTGCGAGAGAAACACCAGCGCCTTCCCGGGGACTGCGCGAAGGGTGCCGCGGTGCTCGCCGCCAAAGGCCCACAAGTCGCCTTCTTCTTGGAGCTTGTAATGCTCACGAAGGAACTGAGTGAGACCTGTCAGCTGCTTGCTGCTGTTGCCCCGCACCGGGCTCTCCATTTTCGTTTAAATAATGGTTTTTTCTTCTGACGAAAATTGTATTAAACACAAATTATTATTTTCTTTTGATAAATTAACAAGAAAATTAATCGTAAGCCGGTTCAGGGCAGCCGTTGGCCCGGGCCCACTGGAGCACGGACAGGTGGCCTGACTGGGCCGCAACAGTGCAGACCTGCTTGTTCCACGGGCAGCCGTTGGCCCGGGCCCATTGGAGCACAGCCAGGTGGCCTGCCTGAGCCGCCCTGATGCAGGTAAACTTATCCCACGGGCAGCCGTTGGCACGCGCCCATTGGAGAAGCTCGAGATGACCGCCCCAGGCCGCTTCACTGCAGGTGTCCACGTCCCATGGGCAGCCGTTGGCCCGTGCCCATTGGAGAAGCTCGAGATGGCCTGCTTTGGCGGCAATGCTCAGAACATGCTTATTCCATGGGCAGCCGTTGGCACGCGCCCACTGAAGCACGACCAAGTGGCCTTCGCGAGCTGCTTCCCAGCATGTTGTCCGGTCCCACGGGCAGCCATTGGTGCGCGCCCATTGAAGCACGGCCAGATGGCCTTCGCGAGCTGCGCCCCGGCAAGTCGCTGGATCCCATGGACAATCATGATCGCGCGCCCACTGGAGCACGGTCAAGTGGCCTCCTTGGGCTGCGCCGGCGCAGGTCCGTTTGTCCCACGGGCAGCCGTTTTGGTGCGCCCATTGGAGCACCTCGAGATGTCCTTCTTTTGCGGCGTCACTGCAGGTCGTTTCACTCCAAGGGCAGCCATTGTCGCGCGCCCACTGGAGCACGGCCAAGTGGCCTTCTTGGGCTGCGCAGGCGCATGTCCATTGGTCCCACGGGCAGCCGTTGGCGCGCAACCACTGGATCGCGTCCAAATGACTCCTGAAGCGGCCTGCGCGCATGTCCGCTGGTCCCAGGGGCAGTCGTTGCGGCGCGCCCATTGAAGCACGGCTAAGTGACCGCCTAAAGCGGCCTGCGCGCACGTCCGCTGGTCCCAAGGGCAGCCGTTGAGACGCGCCCACTGGAGCACGGACAACCAGCCCTCTCTGGCCAGCCTCGCCGCAAAGGCAGTACCATGAACAGAGAGCACGGTGGTCGACGTCGAATGGGGTTTTTGGCGGAGAGCGTGGAGCCACGTGCAGCAAACAGCACGGCACGCGGGCTGGGAGAGGGGCTGCACGAAGCCGAGGATGAGCGCCACAAGCTCCACCATGACATCGTTGAAGCCCACTTTCTCGGCACCACATGACGGTGCCGTGGCAGAGGCGGCAGAACTCCACCCTTCAGGAGTAGTCGCCATCTTCTCTTTTGTGCTCCTTGTTTTTTTCCTGGCTCAATTAAAATTAATTAGCCATCACGATGTGCTCACTGGAGCACGAACAACCATCCCTTTGGCCAGCCTTGCCACAAAGGCAACGCGATCCTCGCGAGCACACGCTTCGTGGAGAGCTGCAAGGTGTTGGTGGAAGGCGTGGGACCACGGGCGCAACCATTACATCTTTGATGCTCACCACGTCCTGGTCACCACGATTGCCAGCTCGTCTGTTGGCTTCTTTTGTTGATGAAAAACTGGACAAAAACGTGATCCGCAGACAAACCGAAAGAAAGGGACTGCAGTTCGAATCCAGGCGCAGTCGGTCAGAAATGAAGCTCCAACCAACGGCTCACCATCTGTGGCGACATAACGTGGCCCATCCACTTCAGCTCCTTACAACAGCTGTCTTGTCCCTTTTTGCCCTTCTAGGGCGTGGCGTAGAACGACAGCCAAGCCCTCTAACGAGGTACAGTCCCTGCAACTGCTGGAAAACAACAACAGCAAACGCAAATCTGTGAACGTGTGGTTGTTGGGTGAGAAGACCGTTGTGACTCGAGGCGTGCAGTTGCAAGCTGCTGTGACTTGAGCTGCATCAAGAGAGGCGCCACAACAAGGGCAAGGGCAAGACACGTCTAGAAGGAGGAGAGAAGAGGATGCAGGTGGTCACGCCCAACCAGTCGGCCAACTCGACCAGCGGCCCGAGTCGTCTGGCAAACGGTGAGGTGACCACGCCTCCCATCGCCTCTCCTGGCGCCCTCTTCCTGGCGGGCCTGTTGGGTGGCGTCGCTTCCACCCTAGCCGGCCATCCCTTTGACACCATCAAGGTTTCCTCATCCATTCTTCCTCATTCCTTTTCGGATTCCATTTCAATCACCCTTTGGTCTTCTCCTCCATCATCAAGCAACAGGCAGTCCTCATGCATGACTCGAAGATAACACATCACATGAAACACAGGTTCGTCTGCAGACTCAGGCGGTGGGCCCAGGCGCGGTCTACCGTGGGGCGATCCATTGCCTGCTCACCATCGTCCGTGAGGAGGGCACGCGCGGCCTCTTCAAGGGTCTCCATCCCTCCTCGCACGTTCATCTCATCTTGGTCATCTCAATCTTGTTTCATCTCGCAGGCATCTGCGCTCCGCTCGCTACGCGGGCCGTCATCAATGCGATTGGCTTTGCGTCGTTCGGGATGACCCTCGAGGCCCTCCAGACAGGCTCTTCGTCCACTGGTGGCGTAGGTAGCAGTCGCGGAAGCGAGCCCACGAGCGCGCTGCTGCGGCACATCGTGGCCGCGGGCGCAGTGACAGGCCTCACGGTCAGCCCCCTCACCACGGCCGCCGAGCTGGTCAAGATCCGCCTCCAAGTCCAGCGCGGCCGCGCTTGGTTCGACCCCAACGAGCACTTCCCTGGTGCGTTGTCCTCCTCATCTTATTCTTCTCGGATGATTGTTTGATGTTGATATTTGGCCTCATGCAGGCGCGCTGAGGGGCACACGGCTCTACATCCGCGAGAACGGCGTGATGGCGCTCTTCCGCGGCTTTCGTGGAACGGTCTTGCGCGACGTCATCGCCTACCCGGCCTTCTTCGTCACCTACTTCTCTGTTCGACACCACCTTGTAGGTCTGCCTCTTGTTTCAAATACGTTTCGAAATATTTCTCACAAATTACGGAAACGGTACCCTGCAGGACTCAGTGGACAAGCGGTTCAGCTGGGTGACGCCGCTGGTGTCGGTGGCCGCGGGCGGGGCGGCGGGCATGGCCTCGTGGGCGTCGGCCTACCCGTTTGACCTGTGGAAGAGCAACGTCCAGCGCGCCCTGAGCTTCCCGGCCTCGCCCGGCCACCTGTCCTTCCGCGCCTTCGTGGCCGGGCGCTACCGCGAGCTCGGCCTGCGCGGCCTGTTCACGGGGATGGGCCCCACCATGCTGCGCGCCATCCCGGTCAACTCGGCCAAGCTGCTGGTCTACGACCTCGTCGTCCGCTGCTTTGCCAGCCCTCAGGCCGCCGCCGTGTAGAGAGACGTTGGATCTCTTTTGTTGAAATGTTATGTGAATATATTTAAATGTAAATAAAAATAAAAGAATATAACATAAATAATAACATGAAATGAAATGAAAAAAATTAGTGGTTGTAGGCCTGCTTGCGGGCGCGGGCGCGGTCAAGGCGGGCCTGCTCGAGGGCCTTCTCCAGCTTGAGGATCTCGATCTGCTTCTCAAAGTCGTGCCTGTCGGCGGGCGAGAGGGACCAGCGGCGGTTGATGCTGGCCTCGGCGCGCTCCTGCTCGGCCGAGAGGCGGGCGGCCTCGACGAGCTGCGAGGTGGCCGTGGCGACGGCCGTGGCGGCGTTGGAGAGGCGCTGCTGGGACTGGGAGGCCGGGTCGGCCTTGGCGCGCGAGGCGGCCACGAGCTGGGCCGTGCAGGCGGCCACGGAGCGGGCCGACGCGACGAGGCGCTCCTCATCGGCCTTGCCGCGCGCGGCGGCGTCGGCTGAGACGACGAGCTCGCGGATGATGCCGGCCACCTTCTGGGCCGACGAGATGAGGCCGTTGGCCCAGGTCGGGTCCTTGTGGTAAAGGTGCTTGGTCTTGGGGTTGCCCAGCTTGCCCACGCGGTCGCGCTGGGCTGCGTGCGCGCTGCGCACGAGGGCCATCGTAGCCTGCGCGATGGCCTTGGCGGCCTCGAGGATCGAGTCCGTCACGCCCTCGGACACGCTCAGCTCGGCGTCGGAGCTGCGCGGCGGCCGCGCCAGCAGGTCCTTGGCGATGGACTCGATCAGCGATGCGCAGGCGCCCAGCTCGCGCTCGGCCGCCTGGTCGAGGTCCTCGGCAGACTCCTCCTCGAGCGTGAGGCCCTCGCCGCCCGGCAGCAGGTTGGCCGTCGTGACGATCTCGTGCAGCCGGTCGGCGCAGTCGCGCGCCATCTGCGAGACTTTGGCCTGGGCCTGCAGGGTCTTGTGCTTGGCGCCGACCTTGCACGCCTCGGACAGGCGCATGACGGCCTCGGCCACGGCCTTGGACGTGTTGCCCAGCTGCGCGCGCACGTCGGCCCGGTCGGTGATCACCGACGCGCCCTTGGACGCCTCGAACAGCTTGCGCACGGCCGCTTGCGTGAGCGCGCAGGCCTTGACGGTCTCCTCCTGGCCGGTGTTGCAGCCGACCACGAGCTCGCCCGTGGCGGCGGCCACCAGGCGGGCCGCAGCCACGACGACCTGCGCGTCGGACTCGCTGTTGCCCAGAAAGTCGGGCGAGTCGTAGGCGCCGGCCAGAGTGTAGCACAGGGCCGAGACCTTGTCGATCTCGATGAGGCCGCGGGCGGCCTCCTCGGTGGCGCGCTGGGCCACGCCGACGAGCTGGTCCAGCGTGGCCTGGACGGCGCCGGCGTACTCGACGACGAGCTGCTGAATGGCGAGCTCGTGCTGAGCGTCCTTGCCGTTCTGGAGCAGCTGCTGCACGTTGGTCTCGACGGCCTTACAGGCGTCGACCAGCCGCACGTGCGTCATCTTGTCTCCGCCCAGCGCGCCCATGGCCTTGCAGGTCTGCGCCAGGCGCTGGCCCATGTCGCCCAGCCGCAGCGCGGCCGGGCCGATCTGGGCGGGCGCGTCGCGCGTGAAGCGCACAAACTGGTCCGACGCGTCGGCGAGCTCGCGGGCCAGCCCGACGAGATCGTTGTGGCAGGCCTCGTAGGTGCGGCCGGCCGTGATCTGCTGCACGTCGCCGGCGCCGGCGGCGGCAAACAGGACGCTGGCGTCGAGGTCGGCCATGACGCGGCCCAGCGTGTAGGCCATCTCCTCGCACTCGCGCTCGCCGGCGACGCCCGAGTAGCAGGCGTCGATGAGGCTCGTCACAGACTGGCCCAGCTGGGTGTAGGACTGGACGAGGTCCCTCTGGAGGTTGCGGTTCTTGGGGTCGGCCGCGCAGTTGCGGGCGGCTTGGACGGCCTGGAGGACGCCCTGACCGATGCGGCGGCCGGCCATGACGATCGAGGCCTTGGTCTGCGCGTCGCCAGCCGCGCCGGCGGTCTCGCGGACACTGGCCACGATGGCCGGCATCTTGGATGAGATGGTCTTGGCCATGCCGCTGGCGTCCTCGGCGTTGGTCTTGGCCACGCTCATGAGGTCGGCGATGTCCTTGATGAGCTCCTGCGTCTGGAACTTGAGCTCGACCTTGGCCTGCTTGTAGGACTTGCCCGAGGGCCCGCTCCCGAGGGCCTGCTCCATGTGCTTGAGCGCCGCGCTGATCTCCTTGGCCGCCTCGTCCATCTCGCGCACGCCCGCCGTGTTGATCTTGACCGCCGCGGCCAGGCCCGACGCGGCCTTCTCGACCTCGACCAGCCGCGCGGCCACGTCGTTGGGCCCGCCCGTGGCTGCCGTGCGCACGGCCTGGAGCAGCAGCTGCAGCGCGTCGGACAGGTCCTTGGACCGGGCCAGCAACGACTCCTGCGTGTTGCGGTTCGACGTCGACGCGGCCGTGGCCTTGACGGCCATGACGAAGCCGCCCATCGTGGCCTTGATCGCGTTGGCCGCCTTGATCCGCGCCGCGGCGTCTTTGGGCTGGGCCAGGTTCTTGACCAGCGGGCCGAGCTCCTTGACTGTGCGCGCCACCTCGCTAGCGTGGTCCGTGTACGTGCGGCCGCTGCTCTTGTCCAGCTGGCCAAACGCGATGGCGACCATCGTCGAGTCGATCTCCGACGAGGCGTACTCGACCTCGGCGATGGCCTCGTCGCACTCCTTGACCGCGGGGAGCAGGGCCGAGACGGCCTTTTGGACGGCCTGCAGGCTCGTGGGCATGCCTCGGGCGATGGCGCCCAGGCGCTGCTGGCTCACGACGTCCTTGGGGTTGGCGTTGACGGCCGCGCAGGTCTCGACGAGCTTGCACGAGATGCCCGCCACGGCCCGCGCGGCCTCGATGAGCTGCTCGGCCGCCGGGTCGCCGGTCGTCGTGACGGCCGAGCGCACGTCGCGCAGGGCCTCGCGCGTGCTCTCGATCAGGGCCGGCTGCATGGCGACCTTGGCGCCCTGGGCCAGCGCGACGGTGGCCGTGGCCAGCTTCTCCGTGGCGATGATGGCGTTGCGGCGCTGGACCGGGTCGCGCGTGTTCATGGCCAGCGTCTTGGCCTGGCGCACGATGGCCGCCGTGGTCAGCGTGAGGTCCTTGGCCGCCGCCAGCGCGCGGTTGCGGTCGCCCCGCGGAATCGTGGCCGCCAGCGCGAGGACCTGCACGGCCTGCTGGATGGGCTGCTCAAACTCCTTGGGCGTCGCGCCGGCCGCGTTGTCGGCGGCGGCCCGCGAGGCGTTGGCGATGACGTCGGCAGCCGACGTGATGCGCAGCGAGAAGGTGCCCAGGAGCTCGGGCGAGGTCGAGCCCACGGTCGTGATCGTGTTGGCGATCTCCTGCAGCGAGCGGCAGGCGTCGTTGAGCTGGCCCAGGTTCTGCCGGTCGTAGTCGCCGCCAAAGTCGAGCTTGGTCCGCACGTGCTGGATGTTGCGCTGGGCCTCGGTGATCTCGCGCTGGCCCGGCTGGCAGGTGGCCAGGCTCTCGAGCATCTGCTCCATCGCGCGCTGCATCGCCGCCGCGCAGTCCAGCAGCGACTTCTTCTGGCTCGTGTCGCCCGACGCGACCGACTTGGCCGCGAGGATCACGCGCGCGCCGATGTTGGCCAGCTCGACGGCTGAGCGCGAGATGGCCTTGCTGGCACCGAGGTCCGGGCAGGTGGCCGTCACGGCGTTGGCCGCGTCGATGAACGGGCTGATGGCGCCCACCGCGGCCTTGGCCGCCGCGGCCATCATCTTGGGGCTGCCCTGGGCCATAGCCGCCACGCTGCTGAGCGCTGTGCCGAGCGCGCGCGTGGAGCCGACGAGCTCGTAGGCCTGGCCGGCGAACACGTCCTGCGGGACGGACACGCGGGCCGGCGGGGCCACGGTCATGCGCACGGCCTCGGCGGCGAGGATGTCGGCGGCCTCGTCGAGCTCGCCCGTGTCGATGCCGTTGGCGCTGGAGAGAAGGTTGGTGATGGCCTTGTTGAGGTCCTCCTGGGCCTTGGCCGAGACGGCCTGGTAGTTCTGGCTGCCGGGCGACTCGGCCATGTTCTTGCTGGCCTCCATCAGGCTCTGCGCGGCCACAGCCACGGCCTTGCCGGCCGACACGATCTGCTTCTGCGAGGCGCCGTCGGGCGAGAACGAGGCCAGGGCCTTGGCCGCCGTGGCCACGCCCAGCGCGTTGGCGGCCATCGTCTTACTGGCCGGGCCGACGGCGGCCACGGACTGGTGGCCGGCCGACTCGACCGAAGATGAGCTGGCCTGGAGGGCCTTGCAGGCCGCGGCCAGGGCCTGGGCCGAGGACTCGGTCGTGTAGCCCATGGCGCGCGGCAGCGCCGCGGCCTCGGCGGCGATCATGGCCACCTCGAGGTCGGCCGTCACGGCGCGCAGCTGCTCGGCGGCGTCGACCAGCTCCCGCGGCCGGCTGGCCTCAGCGGCGGCCTTGACCGCCGTGACCAGCTTCTGCAGCGCGCCCTGCGTGTCCGAGGCCGCCTGTGAGATGGCCACGCGCTTGGCCGGATCCTCGATGGCCAGTGCTGCCTGCGAGACCGCGCCTAGCAGCGTGGCGATCGGGGCCGTGGCGGCCTTGGCCGCGGTGACCACCGCCGGGCCGGCGTCGCTGCGCTGCATGTGGTGCCGGATGGTGTTGACCAGCTCCGACACAGCGTTTGAGGCATTATCGAGCGAGGCCGCGAGAGCCGGATCGTAGACCCTGGCCGGCGACGCGGCCGAGATCAGCCCCGCGGTCTGGGCCGCCGCGGCCTTGGACCAATAGGACACGGAGTCGATGACGGCCTCGGGCGCGGCGGCCAGCAGGGCCTGCACGGCGGCCATGGTCGCCTGCGCGGCCGAGACGACCTGGCCCGCGCTGTAGGCGTCGCCCGACCCGACGGCCGCCCGCGCCGACTGGCCCACGCGGTTGGCCGCGTCGTTCACGTTCTTGGCGCGCTCCATCAGCGCCGCCTGGCGCTCGGGCGGTAGGCTTCCGACGATGGCCTTGGCCGACGACACCAGGTTGCCGGCCGCCGCCTGGATGGCCGCAGCCGACGTCGAGATCAGGCCTGGGTTGCTCTTGGCCGACACTTGCAGCTGCTCCACGTGCGAGCTCACCTCCTGCACAGCAAATGAATAAATAATTAAATAAAATGGATTTTTAAATTCATCTCGAAAACAATTCGTAATTACTCGAAAGATTAATATGAGTGCGCACCTCGAGGGGAGTGATGAAGTCCTGCGGCTCGCGGCCCTTCTTACCGGCGGCCGCCGTCGCATTGAGAAGTTGGCCGAGCGCGAGGTCCGTCACCTTGGCGTTGGTCTGCCAGCACGCATGAAAAACCCGATTAAAAGATGAAACAATTAAATACTCCAAAATAAATGAAAATAGAACGAGAGTGACGTACAGCCACGCCAGCCGACTCGATGCAGGGCCCAGCGGCGGCCATGGCCGTCCCGAGGGCCTGGTTGGTCTCGGCCAGCGCGCGGCACACGGTCGCGATCTGCTGCGGGAAGGCCGGGTTCAAGATGCCCGGCGCCAGGGCGGTGGCCATGCCCAGCACCTTGGCCGAGGCGGTGGCGTGGGCCTTGGCCGCGGCGAGCAGGTCCTGCTTGACCGGGGCCGGCAGGGCCTGCGCCGAGGCGCTGTTGATGGCGGCCGTCGCGGCGGCGACCGACACGGCGGCCGACGCGGCCACGGCCTTGGCCGACTCGAGGATCAGGTTCTGCGAGACCTGGTCGGCCAGCGTGCCCGTCGTCGCGGCCTGCACGTAGGTGGCCGCGCTCTGCACGGCCAGCTGCGCCTCGCGGAAGGCCTCGGCCGCAAAGGCGTCCATCGGCGCCTTTTGCTGCGCCGCAGCCGCCTGGTGGAGGAGGAGGGAAAAGGACAACGTGACGTCACGTCAACGTAAGGCCAACGTCACGTCTTCAAGAGGGAGATGATAAACACGTACGGCCATCATGGTCTTGATGGCTTCGGCCAGCGAGCGGGCACCATCGACCACGGTCGGGTCGTCGCTGACTTCAGACGCCGCCTTGGCCGATGCGATGAGGTCACCCAGGCAGGTCAGCGTCGACTGGGCCGCTACGTCGACTGCCGCCGAGCCCGTCTGCGCATGCATCGGGAACAAGTGGAGTGAGTCTCGCGCCAGAGTCATGGCCGCTGCCTGCTCGATGCAAGTTGGGGACGAGACGTACGGCCTGAAGGTTGGCGATGGCGGCCACGAGCTGGCCGGCTGAGTTGGTGACGGCCGTGAGCGACTGCGTGACGGGCATCTTGGACTGGCCCAGGGCCACGCCCAGCGCCGGGTGCATGAAATTGTCGACCAGCGCCGAGGCCGACGCCACGGCCTCCCCCAAGTTGTTGACGTGCATCATCTTGGCGAACTGCTGCTGCTGCATGGCGTAGTCTGTGCGTGTCCACGCGCGAGTGAGCGGCGCTGGTCATCGAGCGAGAACGGTGGGGTTATGATGGGCGCCAACGCACTGGCATGCGCGCCCGGGCCCGGGCCGTAGCCCATGGCCATGTTGGGGTCCCACATGGCGCCTCCCATTGTGTTGGACGTGACCGACGAGTAGGCTTGGCCATACACCGGCGCGATCTGTACAAGCACGAAATATTCAGAATATTTGTAGTCATCTCCTAAACAAGATGGAAAAAGACAACGTACGTGTTCTTCGAGCGCCATCTCGGGCTCTTCTTCCTCGACGATGCGAGGAGCGTCCTTGCGGGTCTTGAGGATGATGTCGATGTAACCGGCGATCAACTGCAGCCACGCCCCCTGGAAGTGTGAGCGTCGTGCAAGTCGCACGCAGGGACAAGCGGAGGGGCATCGGCGAAACCTGCGAGATGGCATCGGACTCGTTGGTGAGGACCGTGTAGTAGGTCTCCTCGTAGTCGCCAAAGTCCATGATGAAGGCTGTGGGCGCGGCCGACCACTGCTTCAGGTGCGGCAGCGGGAACTCCTTGAGGACCTGTTGCCATACGACATGAGGATGATGATGATGAGGATAAAAGTACAGAAAGACAACATGACGATGCTGTGAAGCAAGTCGCACCTCCTTGGTCTCGGGGTCCATCCTCAGGATGGCGTAGCGAGTGATGCCGAGCAGAATTTGCTGCACCTTGTTCTTCTTCTTCTTGTCCTTCTCCTTGACCAGGAAGCACGTGATACCGTAGGTCTTGAGCGAGCGGCACAGCTGGACGTACCTGTAGAGCCCAACGTTAGTCTCGGTGGGCCAAACCTACCACAAGAGCAAGCAGGTGCGCAACACGCACCTGTACTTGGCATTGACCTCCGACATGCCCGTGAGCTTCTGTTGGTACTCACGCATGATCTCCTTGTCCATGCCCTTGGCCTTGTGGAACTGCGGTGGCAAGAACTCCTTGATCTTTTTCTCCCTGTGACCGTTCTCCATTTAATTCAATCGTTTTGGATTTAGCCAGCGGTAGATGCGCGTACGTGACCATGCCCTTGTTCTTGCCGTTGCAGTCGCCAAAGACAATCTGGCATTGAAGGGCACCCAAATCTCGCGCCTCTTCTTTGGTGCACGGGTGGTCGCCCGACACGATTGCATCTCGCGACTGGTAAAAGAAGAAGTTAGATTTGCTGGCCTTGAAGAAAACGCCGCTGAAAAGAAAGGGAAGCAAGTTCATGTGCGCACCTGGACGTAGAGAAGGTGCAGCTGGACGGGATCAGAACGGTCGACGTTGGCGTCGTTGAAGAAGAACTTCTTCTTCAAGAGCACCATTTCGTCCTCCGTAACTCCCTGCTCAGGCAGAGATACGTTCGGGTGCAACCAGTCCTGCGCCTCGCCACTGAGGTTGAAAACCTGTGAGCCTTGAAGTACATCCCACATGGACAACATGGGCACACGAACCGAACAATCTTGAAGGAGAACTCCTCTGGGTTCTTGATGCCCATCTTGTAGCCTACGTGCTCCGTAAGGGCGGCCACAGTTTGCGACTCATCGATCATGAAGGTACGAACTGTTTCGTCCAGCAACCTCACCTTCAGCTGCCGGTGCCGCTTCTTGTATTCGATCTCCATCTAGTGCGCATCATAGATGACAAAACAAGGTCAGTCTTGTTGGGTGCGGCTTGAAAGATTGCACAGGCACAACTTACTCCTGTCTGAAGATCATAGAAGCGCAGAGTCTTGTCCACTCGGAGCCAGCGTGGTTTCTGGGTTATGGTTCCCGGCTGGAAGACACCATGATCGGTTCCTCCAGCATTGGGCACCTTCTCACGGATCTCCTTTGCCATTTCCGAGACAGACATCTCACCTACGAAGCGCATCGTCTTGGTGGTACCAATCGACTTCAAGTGAACCTTGAGCGACACGGCCATTTTCTTCTTCCTCTACTTCGCCAGATTAATCTATGCTTTCGTTGTGTACAATATGTCAAGAGGGCAGCAAGTCGGCTGGCCTCTTTTGTGAGCTCTAATCAGTAACTACAGGTGTTGTCAGAGCTCAGCTGGCTGTTGCGCCTGCGGACTCAGCCGCCACCTTAACTTGGCGGTTTCTTTTCCCGATACGGCAACCAAGCAACCGTTGTCTGGTTTAGCGAAAACATCCGAAGCATTTAAACGTGAAATAAAAAAATCTTTGTGCCGTTGCGCTGGGGCACAAGCAACCTCAACGATGGAAGAGGATTGGGAGAGCTTCATGGACGGACGTGCACAAGAGCAGGAGATGGAACGCCCAGCACAGTTTGTGGTGCCCCAGTCGCCGTCGCGCATGTCAACCAGCAACCACAACAAGACGACGCGGCTGCGAGCCCTCTCAACCGTTGACGCACCGCCGTCCAGCCCTACCTTGTCCTCTTCCTTGACCGATTCACACGCACCTTCCTCGTCCGCATCTGCAAGCGTCACGCTGCCTTCGCTCCTTGCCCATCTGGCCTACCTCGATTTGCCGCAAGCCGCCTGCCCCACACCGCCTCCTTCGCCTTCTCTCGCGTCCTCGCAGATTCATCACAACCACAACCAGCATCACCCTCACCACCAACGCAGCCCATCTGCACCCTTTGTTTCATCATCTTTCGACACATCTACTTCCCAGAAACACCAATCATCAACTTTTTCTACGTCGTTGCCGTCCTCTCTCCCAGGCACGCCGTCGCCCTTCTTCCAAGCTTCTTCTACCATGTCTATCGCGGCTGCCACAACGTCACCTTTTGGCGCCACCAACAACCCCTTCAGCGCGGGACTACCACCGTGGTCAATTTCCACCTCGCCACAATCGTCTACTTCGCCTTTGTCTCCATCTTTATCAGCTTCCGTGCAGCTGCCCTATCAGCCCTTGTCTCTCTTTCCGCATCAACTGAACACAACGACAGCCACTACAACGACAACCTCCACAACACCCAAGAAGAGGAAGCACCGCATGCGCAGCACGTCAATGACCACCACGTCGTCGTCATCGTTGTCTTCATCTACAACCACATCATCGTCGCCTCTACGCGCCGCCAACTCGACGACGGCAGCGACGCGACGGCTGAACTTGGATGAAGAAGAAGAAGACGCGATGGACGAAGAAGGCGGTGGCCGCGAGGCCATCCTCCTCTACGGCGATGACGACGGTGCTGTAGGTGAAGACGACAACGAGGATGGCGATGATGATGATGTAGAGGACGACGAAGACGAAGGCGAGGAGGAAGAAGCCGACGCGTTTGTTCTCGACGCCGACGGCCATCGGCGCGTGCCTCACGCCGGCCGGCGGGCAGAGCGCGACGCCCTGCGCGCTGTGGCCAAGCGCATGCGCCTCATGCGGCCGTTTGCTTCGGACGACTCTGACTCGTCCTCCTCTTCGTCTTGTCCATCTCCACCTCCGTCTTCCTCTTCATCATCTTCAACATCGCGAGCAGCGTCTTCTCCATTATTGGCCTCTTCCCAGTCGTCATCGCCGTCGACCATGCGGACGAGCCGGTGGCACATGACGGTGCCGTCGCTAGCGGTAGATCGCGGCTCGGCCCTCGTGCGGACCAAGGCCAACCCGAACCGCGCTGCCGCCCAGCGCCAACGCATCGTCGTTGACGTCGACGTCGACGCCGACGACCATTACGACGAGCGCGAGCTCGCGGACGCCAACGCCGACCACGAGCTCGGCCGCGGCGGCCGACGGCGGCGGCCCGTGCGCCAGGTCCTCGCCGAAGGCCCAGAGGAGATCGACGTCGAGGACGGGAACAATGGTGATGAGTTCGAGGAGATAGACGAGGATCATGAAGAGGACGACGAGGACGAGCTGGAGGAGAGCGGCGAGGGGTTCAGGTTGAAGGTGAAGACGCTGACCGGGAAGGTGCTCGAGGTGGCCGACCTGCGGCGCGGCACCACCGTGGCGCAGGTCAAGCAGCGGCTCGAGGAGACCTCGGGCGTGCCGCGGCAGCAACAGCGCCTCATCTTCCGAGGCAAGCAGATGGCCGACGGTCGCACGCTGGGCCACTACGCCGTCCCCCCGAACGCCGTCCTCTACATGGTCCTCTCGCTTCGTGGTGGACGTTGCTGACGTCATCCGCTTTTTGTAAATTTTTTGAAACATTTTGAGTAAAAAATACGAAGCAGCCTTTTTTGCTTGCTACCAGACGGCCGCTTGTTGAAGAGAGAGAAGAGGATGTACCTGGGGGAGAAGAGGGAGAAGGGCACGGAGACCTTCTTGACGTTGGTCGAGATATGCGCGTCGATTGCGGCCATTGTGCTTGCCGCGCTCGCGCTCTCCGAGGCTGTGATAGACAAGCCGTGCGTCATGAAGGCGCTCACCAACAACACGTTGGTCGTGGGCGACAACGGCGCGCCGAGCAGCTTCAATACAACCGGTGGCCTCTACCAGATCTTGTTCGACGAGTCCTGCTTCATCATGACCCCGACGCAGCAGATCTGCTGTGGGCGTGACGAAGCTGCGATATTGATCAATGCTGGCGTGCTGCAGCTCTCGGGCGTGGTCTTCCTCATCCTTCTCGTGCGGTTCGTTATCAACGTGTGGCGGTGCCGCGAGATCCGCCACGAGAGCCCCAACCACGAGCACAATTCGGGCTTGTGAGGCAGTCACCAACTCTACATTGTCAACCCAGTCAAGCCCTCTTGGCTGTCATGTCAAATGCTTATGTAGTTTGTATGTGTGTTGTATTTGAACGGTGCTGTCATCGTTCACTCGCTCGCGCCGATCTCGACGATGGCCTTGCCAATGTTCTTGCCCTCGAACAGGCCCAGCAGCGACGGAACGACGTTATCCAGCCCCTGGGCGCTCGACAGCTCGTAGTGGATCTTCTTTTCCTTGTACAGCTGTGCCAGCTTGGTGCGCGCCTCGTCGAACTTGTCCTGGAAGTCGTACACGATGAAACCCTGAAGGCAAACCGCGTTTTCCACAGAACGCACGATGAGCTCTTCTCGTGGAACGGCCCAGAAGGACAAGGACGCACCTTGACCGTCGCCCGCTTGGCGATGAGCATGAAGGTGTTGTACATCGGCACGGGGTTGTTGTAGGAGCTGATCTGGCCGCACATGACCACCCGGCCGCCTTGGTTGAGGTTGAGCAGGACGGCGTCCAGCGTCGGGCCTCCGACGTTGTCCCAGTAGAGGTCCACTCCCTGCGGGCAGGCCTCCTTGATGGCGTCGGCCAACTTATCGCCGGCCTTCTTGTAGTCGATGCACTTGTCAAACTTGAACTTGTCCTCGACCACCTTCACCTTTTCCTCGCCTCCGGCAAGCCTGCAGGTCTCAGCGTAAGAAGAGGCCAACATCAGAGAGAAAGCCACATTACGGACGGCCGAACCCGATGACGGTGAGGCCGAGGTCTTTGGCCACTTGGCCGACCACCGAGCCGACGGCGCCCGCGGCGGCCGAGACGAGGATGGTTTGGCCCTTCTTGGGCTTGCCCACTTGGGTCAGGCCGCAGTAGGCGGTTTCGCCGGTCATGCCCAGCAGGCTCAGGTTCAGCGGCAGGTCGAGGCCCTTGGTGTCCAGCTTCAGGACCACGCTCTTCTTGAGCTCGTCCTTCTTGATGAGGTCTGTTCATCGCGTGGTTAGAGTGATAAAACAGAGCAACCAATCCAGTGCAACGCACCAAACTTGCGCCAGCGGAGCATGCCGGAGATCAGGTCGCCCTCGGCGAACTGTTCGTTGCGGGACTCGATGACCTTGGCGATCGCGTCGCCGTACATGGGCTTGCCCACCTCGTAGGGCTCAGTGTAGGAGCCCTCCAGCGTCATCTTGGGCCTCATGTAGGGATCGACGGAGAGGTACAGGATTTTGACGACCATCTGGGACAAGACATGCAGTGTCAGTTCACGCTGCTCAGAGGGATGAAGTGGATCAAGTTTACGTCGCCATCGGCAGAAAGCTTTGGGAACTCGCAGTCTTGCAACTTGAAGTTGTCAGGCGTGGGCTTGTCCTTGGGCTTGGAGGCGAAGATGACCTCTTGGTTCTTGTTGTCATCAGACATTCTGGCAGTGATGGTGCGTGTAGCGGTGAGTGGGGTTGCGGTTGGATGTAGCTAGGGGATGATAGTGGTTTGTGTGCTTTGTGGTTTGGTTAAATAAGGAACTCTTCCTCCCCCAGAGGTGTCCTCCTCGAGAGCACTCCCTGCCGCTGAGTCTGTGTCGGATTTTCAGGTCAGCCGCGCCAGCTTCGCTCGCCGTCGGGTACTTTCTCTTCTCTTCTTGATCGCAGCTCCCATCAAAGAGTTCACTGACGGGGCTACCACGACACAATCTTATTGACTGGTTCATCTTCTTGTTTTATGACCGCTTGTGTAGAAGAAGCGTGTTTTCACGCCTTTTTATTTACTTGCAAGAAGAGGGGTGGTTCAGTCGTTCTTGGAGTGGGAGGGTAGCACACTGCTGCCGCTCTCCTCCTTGCCCGCCAGCCAGCCAAAGACTCGACGTGCGTCAGTTGCCAGGTATGCTCTGCACAGACACCGCTTTGCATCAACACCAACAACGTAGCGAAGACCAAGAGAAGAACGTGTGCGCAAGCAGCGTACCGAGAACGTAGAGACTGGAAGAGGACGACGCCCAGGAAGGCCAGCAGCACCAGTGGGAACCACAAGACCCACACGAAGGGCAGGTGCAGGAAACCCAACACTCTGCTCGCGTAGCGGCACCTCGAGAAGATGAGAACGAAATCAAAAACAGGCAAATCGACTAGCTTGAAGACACGCACCCAAGGAGCACGTATTGGCCTGACTTTCTGTGCTCAGTGAGAGCCCAGGCAATGCCAAGAAAGTAGATGGCCCAGAAGAAGGCAAAGGCAACCAGCAGTTCGGGCAAGATGGGGACTGCACAAGCGGTCACGAGCAGGCCGCGCCCAAGTCGGCCCAACGTGTCCACTTCCACAAGCTTGAGCACTTCGTCACTCTCTACCTCAGCCTTCACGAGTCTCGACCTGTCATTTTGGCCTCGAAGCCCGTCATAGAGCCTGCAACCCAACACAGAATCGCGATTAATCGTTTCTCTAAGAAGATGAGAACTTCCAAAGGGGACAGTAAAAGGGTACCTCTCCTTGCCCTTGTTCACCTTGGCCTTGCCCTCGTGAAGCGTGCTTGTGTGCAAGGCAAGCCACACGCTAGTTGGCTTGCCCTCTACTCGGTGGCTGGCCTCATGCTCGCCAAATTGCCAACTCAGATCGAGAAATCGCTTGCCTTGGAGCTTTGCTACACTCCAGGCATCCTTCAACTTCCCAATCAGGGTGCCCTCTTCCTTCACTGCAGCTGCTTCCTCCTGTCTCTTGCGTCCATCGAGATCGAGCAGCCACTTGGCCGTCAGAACTGAGTAGAGCAGCCCAACGTTAGCAGCGTGGATGGTCGCAACTGCCGCCTGGCCCGCCCAGCCAGCCTTGTGCGTGGCGGCCTCCAGCTCAGTTTGCTGCTTGGATGTGTTCGTCTCTCCATTACGCTCAGGCAGGGCTTGCATTTCTGTCTCCTCTGCACTTCTCTCTTTTATCTAATCCTTCTCAGCACTTGATCTGGCAGCTGTGTTGGGCGTGCAAGCTGGATCGAAGGAGGACAACACTAAAGTGCGGTGACATAACTCTATGTATTGGCACGGCCGTTCCCTTGACGCGCTGCTGAAAAGGCGCAAAGGGCTCGCTCGGACGGGGGACTCTTCTGTTCCCTTCTCGTTCTGCGAGCACAGCCCAATGTCACAACTCGCTCGTCACGAAAACTCGAAGGCAAGAGACGAAAACATGAAGCTGTTTAAAATCTGGGCCAAAATAAAATGTAGATGTTTTCTAAATGTCAACTGTATTGTAAACTGTTTCGCAAAGGCTTTATGATCTTGGGCATCTGGGCTGAGGCGTGTGGTGCAGGTGTGCACGGCAGACAAAGGAAGAAAGTCGGACCTACTACTGCACGGCCTGGTCCTCCACTGGCTCGGTACGCTCTCTTTGGAACTCGCGCTCTCGCTCGGCGTAGTACCGCGCCAGCATTTCCCTGGGCATGCACACGACGAAGGGTGAGGTTCTGGATATGTGCATCAGCGGCTTCGACAGTGCACACACCTCTCCACGGCTTCTTCGGCCCGCTTCTCGCGCAGCTGCTCGTCGGTCAGAGGTCGCACGGGGGACCAGCTGGGCAGCTTCAGCGCCATCCACGACGCCCATTTATCACTGTTGGTGCGGTCGTGCTCCTCGTGCCTCCCCCGCAGCTCGCTCAGGCGGTCTGTCACAGCCGCCAGCTGCTGATCCATCTCCTGCCGCAGCTCTTCGTCTTGTCCGGCCATCTGGTCGCGCTGTCGCATCAGCGCTTGCTGGCGCTCGACGAGCCGGTGCTCGAGGACCTGTTGCCGCTTGCGTTCATACCATTGGCCGTAGAGCGCCACCCCGCCCTCGCCCAAGATGCTCAGGCCACCGACCGTGGCGGTCCCCAGCAGCGCGCTGTAGGGCCCGCCCGTGACCGCGCCCAGCGCCGCGCCCGTGAGCATGCCCGCGTAGAGGCTGGGCGCCATGCCTTCCCACTGCATGTCCACACGCAGCAGCTCTCGCGTGGCTGTTCAGTCATGCCCAGAGGTCAGCGTGTGTTTTGTGTTTTGTGCAGATTTGACGAGAAGAAACGTGTGGGCCATACTGAGGAACAAGCAGGTCGTGGAGCCGGCCATGAAGCCCATGGAGAGGGTGAAGGCGAGTGTGGCAGTCGAGGGCGACGACACTGCGCTCCGCAGGAACGGAGACGCGGCGATCGCCTCCTCGCTCATGCTTTGTGCTGCCCGCAATCGCCGACGCGCCACCACAGCGCCCATCAACAATCCCACGGCAGTCGCCCCTCCCGTGCGCAGCCACACGGGAGTCCACTGCGCCTCGATCCGCTTCCTTGGTTCCATTTGTGATTTTGAGCTGTTTTTGTTTTCGTTTTCTTTTTAGCATTTCTTTATATTGTAAATCAGCGGAAGATGGAGCCGTCGTCGCCGATGCTGCAGTATGCGTCGCCCAAGCCGACATTCGAGTACCAGCCCCCGACGCCACGCGTGTTCGTGATGCCGCCCTCCTATCAAGTGAAAGGTACCTTTTGGCCTTGCTGTAAATCCAAAGCGCGGAGATGAAGCCTCGTCTATGCCCATTTGGATGGATGGAGCGATTGATGCCAAAATCCGCTCTTGCAGGGCTGCACACCATAATTCGGGATCGCAACACGAGTAATGAGGATTTTGTGTTCTACTCCAACCGACTCATTCGGCTCGTCGTGGAGGAGGGCCTCAGCCACCTGCCCTTCGCCAGCAAGGAGATCACCACCCCCACGGGCGACCTCTACCGCGGCGTCGAGTGGCCCTCGCGCCTGTGCGGCGTCTCCGTCGTCCGCGCGGGCGAGAGCATGGAGTCGGCGCTCAAGGCCGTGGCCAAGGACGTGCGGATAGGCAAGATCCTCATTGAGCGCAATGAAGTACGTGCACCACCCATCCTCGCCATCCTCATCATGTTTCTTCTTGTCCTTGCTGCTCATGCTACTTCTTCTTCTTTTCTCTTTCTTCTACTTGGCCAGGACACGGGCGAGCCGGAGCTCTACTTTGTGAAGCTGCCGGATGACATCAACAATCGATTCGTGCTCCTGCTCGACCCCATCCTCGCCTCTGGTTCGTCGCTCGCCTCCTCCTTCTTCATCACATCATCTTCATCATCACCGTTTACATTGTGCCACATCGTCGTCTTGAAGGGGGTGGCGCCAAGCGAGCGATCCAAGTGCTGCTCGACCACGGCGTGAAGCAGGAGAGGATCGTCTTCCTCGCCCTCATCGGTACCGTCCTCGTCCTTGCGCTTGTCGTCGCTGCTGCAGCTGCAGACCACACGATGATGATGATGGTGACACGATCGTGGATGTGCACAGCGGCTCCCGAGGGCATCCGGGCCGTGACGACGGCCTTCCCGGAGGTGGGCATTGTCGTCTCCGAGGTCGACCCCGGCCTCAACGAAAGGGTACCACCAGCCCTTGTTTTTATTATTAATTTATTTATTTAGCTATTTAAATCCATTTTATCATTATTTGCTTAGGACTGTAAATGCTGGAAACTAACATCACCAACAGAAGAAGGTGTCACCCGGAATCGGCGACTTTGCCGACCGCTACTTCTGCACGGACTGACCCCCTTGGGCACATAAAACTATCAAAAATACAATTTAAATAAATAAATAAATAAGGCCCGAGTTTATTATTGGTGCCTGGCGGTGGCCGGTGTGTGGCTCTACCTCGCTAGATCTTGAGGTAGGAGTCCTTGCCCATCGCCTTCTTGGAGCAGGTCTTGGTCAGAGAGGCGCCTGGTGAAGAGTGATACCGTTCTCATGAGGGGAAAAAGATTGAATCTCTCTGCAAAGGAGGGGAAGGAAGGGTGAAGCTGGCGCCAGTGGTACCCTTCCAGAGGAGCTTCAATATGTCGCTACAGCCCGGTATGCACGGAGCAAAGAGCGAAAAGATGACCCACCAGCAGGCGCAAAAGAGCGAAACGGGAATCAACAAGATGGCCAGAACCACGAAGATGACGAACGTGACCGGATTGCAACCCATTCCTCACACCTCTTGTCGTCAGTTCGTTCTCTTTCCTCCTCGTTCTCGTACAACTGACGAACACCGCCTTTGCGGGGACTGGCGGCAACGGAGGAAAATACAACAAATAATCAAAATATATTTTGATTTACGTGTAAATCGTTAACACCCGTTGGTAGCCATCAAGCTAAGAACAAGTCTACGACATGGCCTTCTTGGCGCAGTATTGCACCAGGGAAGCACCTGAGGTGGTGATGGATGAAATGAGATTGTAAAATGAAAGGCTGGAAAGCAGAAAACGAAGTCGGCTACGCACCTTTCCAGAGGGCTTCGAGGATCTGAGCACAGTCGGCAAAGCATGGCGAGCAGCAAGAGCAAACGACCCACAGGAAGCCGCAGAAGCACGAGATGGGGAACACCAGGATGAGGATGATGACCCAAAGGATGAAAGTGACCAGATTCATGTTGCTGCTGATGTGTGTTGATTTATCTTCTCAAAATCAATCCCTCGATTGATGCACGCGTAGAAGCAAGAAACGGTAGTGTAGAAGCTTTCGTTAGTCGGTTGCGGGCGCAACGGGTTGTTTCGTTGTTAGTGTCCGCCAACAAGGGCGACTTACGAGAATGCAATAAGACGACAACCACGAAGAAATAGTTTCTTGTTCGTTTTCTTCAAAGTTTATTAATATCTTTACACGCCGATGGAGAAGACAAGCAGCCCAACTTGGACGCTCGGCGAGGGCGCTCCTCCTGAAGCGACGGCGCTCACGACCGAGCAGCGGGCGCAGTGGGTCGATGATGACCTTCAGCGCATCGCCGCGGCCGAAGGAGGCGGAGACGAGGCGGCCTCCTCCTTCTCGTGGCGTCTGCACAAGACGGGCCGCAACGGGCACGACCGGTGCTTTGTGCACAGGCCAAAGGGCGACCCCGTATGGTGGATCAAGGTCGTCGGCGACGTCCTCCCCGAGTCAGAGGCGGAGGAAGGTGAAGTCGAGGAGGTCAACGAGCTGCTACGCAACGTGGACAACTTGCTCGACGAGGGTCTCCAACTGCGCCAGCACGAGTGGCACGAGCTCTACGTCGTACGATATCGTCGATGTGAAGAAGGGAAGAAGGTGACTGTTGGTCTTGGTCTTGGAGCTGACCGCGGGCGGGGAACACAGGGCGGGCGCATCATCGAGCGAGTAGACGAGCAGACCGAGCTGTGCTACTTCCAGTACGCGTCGCCCATCTTCTTCGTCTCTGGCCGCGACACATGCTACGCCAAAGTGCGCCGCGACCTGGGCGACGACGGCAGCTTCATCCTCTCCTACCGCAGCATACGCCACCCGGTAAAAACAAACAACTCTCGTCTTTGTGTTGACCTTTACCCACGACGAGACGAGCACTCACTCGGCGGCGGCGGACGAACAGGAGTGCCCGCCACACAAGGACTTTGTGCGGCTCGAGTTCGAGGGCGCCCACATGATCACGCCACACGCGTCCGGCCGGGGCTTCACCTACACCTACATCCAGCACGTACGTGCATGATGCGGCCCCGCTAGGCCACTTGACCAGAAATGGGATGAAGGGGATGAAGATGATGACGGCAATGTGTCATGGTCATGCCTATGCAGGCAGATGCCAAGGGCAGGCTCCCAAAGGCGCTGGCCAACGGGCCGCAGGCCGACGTCATGCTCAAGGAGATCGAAGGCGTGCGCAAGGCCGTGCGCAACCCGCGGGTTCACCGCCAGGGCGAGAAGGAAGTGGAGGAGGAGGAGGAGCAGCAATAATAACAACGCCAGCACGACGATGCAGCAATTCAATTCGACTTGGCGGACGCTGGGGTGAACAATTCCGGGCAGACCCGCGGCAGCTCGTGCACTCGTCTGGCCACAGCCGCGCCATCGCCCCGATTGTCGTCTTTTTGGCCACCTTCTTGGCCGTCGGCCTTGGGGTTGACCCAGAGAGCGTGGAAGCCCAGGCGGCGGGCCTCCTCGACCGTCTTTTGGTTGTCGTCGATCATGAGGCACTGCGCAGGCCGAAGGTCCTTCACGCCGGCCGCCTTTTCGCATCGCTCCAGGGCGAGCTCAAACGCCTTTTCCTGAGGCTTTGGGTTCCAGTCTGTCGAGCGGTACCGTCTTGTTTGTGTTCATCTCCTGCGCGTGCTTGGTGGGTTGAACGGGGCGTACCGAGAGCAAAGATGTCGATGATGTCATCGAAGCAGTCGTCGACTCCCAACACGTGCGTTGTGCGCTGAACGTGGCCCTTTGCCGCGTTGGTCATCACCAGCTTCTTGATCTCTGTATCATCCGAGCGTCAACGACCTCTTCTGGAAAAGCAGCAGGAGAGGGGGGGGAGCAGAGGAGAGCATGGCACACCAGGTCGTATGCGCTGGAGCATATCTCGCAGCTCATCGTCGCGACGCAAGCACTTGTCCAGCGGGAGAGAGCCGTCCACCTTCTTCAGGTACAGCTCCGTGTCCACTGCAGGCAAAGAGAGAAGAGAGGTGAAAAGAGCGAAGTGCGAGAGGCATGAAGAAATGGCAAATGCTCTCTCGTACGGTCCGGGTAGTCTTTGCGGAGGCCTTTGAGGACCAGCCCGTACTGGTCAAAGTAGCGCTTCTTCTGGGCCTCTATCTTTCGCTCATCCTTGTACCCGAGCTCCTCCTTAAAGAACGCAGTGATAAGCTTTTCCGTCTCCTCCGCCAGGCGCGGCGAGCAGTAAAGCACATTGTCGAGGTCGAACAGCACCACCTTTACTTCTTCCATGTTTTTCGATTCACTTCTTCTCCTCTTGGTCAAGCGGAGGTCCGGTTCAGCTCGACTTCTTGTGCTGGCCGCTTGGTTTTCTGCCGAAATGGACCAGAAAATTGGCTTTATCGTACGCTAGCCGGACGCAAAACTTGATGGTAGGCATCGTCTCTCGCGTTTCTATGTGCGTGAAGGAGTTGGCCCTTGGTACTCGTGTTCGCGGCCATTTAATAATAAGAATAAAGAATTATATTTTAATATCTTTTTTTTTGGAGCTACGTTGCGGTGTTGGCCGAGGAATCACAGCCAAAGGTCTTGTTGAACCACGTGTACTTGATGTGACGTTCGTAGAATAGGGGACAGAGCATCGAGATGGGCACCCGAAAGAGTAGATAGAAGGGCGAGATGACCAGGAACAACACCGCGAAAAGGACGCAGTACACCATCCAGAAGACCATCTCGAGCACGTACAACACGGCCAGAAGGACCGCGAAAAGAGGAAAGCACAGGCTGGAGACTGTTCGCCGCATGTACGTGCTTCGAGGCCCGTAGCAGTAGATGCACATGAAGCCCGACGGCGACGGCCACCTACCACATGGCGCAGGGGGTCAGTCAGTCAGTCCCAACTGTGTCGACACAGCGATCTCTCGCGAGACAGGCGGAGCATCCGAGCGGGTCGTACTTTGGGTCAAAGCAATGGGCCGTGCTGGGCTCACGCGCAGTCTTGCAGCAGTAGACCGGTCCCTCGCAGGCGCACAAGCAACAGCCCTGCTCGGCCTGGCGCGCCTCGCGTACCGTTCGGCTCAGCCACCCGCCCTCTTCTTCGTCGCCGTCGTCGTGCCCATGGTGGTGGTTGTTGTTGTCGTTGTAGTCGTTGTTGTGCTGGACACCAGCCGGGGGCATGTCGGCCTCGGCGTCGATGCCCGGCGAGCTCGTGTAAGGCGCCGACTTGACCGGGTCAGGCGGCCACGACGGCATGCTGTCTGTCTCCCGCACGCACGCACGCACGCACGACGGCCACCAACGGCGCGAGTAAGCCCTCGTATGGCAGTCGGTGGCGCATGTGCTGGCGGTGGGGGCACCCACGGGTGGTGTAAGCGTCCTGCGTCGGCTCACCGGTGGAGCTGCCGCTCGCTGTTGGCGCCCACTTGGCTTTGTATCTGATCCGTGCCCAATCGACCAAGTGAGCATGAGGGTAGGTAGCAGCTAGCTGCTCTCAAGATGGCGGAAACAAGGTTGGTCGCACCGCTCGATGGCAGAGCGCAAGGCATAGTTGGGCACGAGCTGGTCCTCGGTGAGGTAGCGCTTGCACACGGGACACACGGCGTGGTTTTGTCGGAGCCACGTGGTAATTGAAGCGTGGGAGAAGCTGTGCCCACACCCACCCGCCATCACTGCTTCCTCCTGATGCGCTCCCCCCCCCCACCCCGCCGAGAGCGGGTGAGTGCTAAAAACTAGGGTGGGAGGGTGAGGTGGTGAGGAGAGAGTTGTGTTTTTTTTCACGCACCATGATGGAGAGGGTGATAGGATCAAGAAACTCCTCCGGCTCCACATCTTCTTCGTTCTTTTGCATCGTTTTTGTTTGGCTTCCAGGCTACCGCGAATAAAAACAAAAACTGTTGTTCGCTCCGTAAAGGCATGAGCTTTGTGTGTTGTTCGTTTTCCACGAAGAGCTCACAGCACGTTCACCCTTCATCCCATGGAGGAAAAGGTTGCGATTGAGACAATGTTGCTTGTTGTTACAAGACGCAAAACTTGATAGTGGGCAGGTCAGCCGTCAGCTTCCTCGAAGCCGGGGCCGTAGGGTCGCAGCGGCGGGAGTCGCGTGCGCTCGGCCACGCGCAGCTTGGCCGACCGGGCCCGTGGGTTGACGCGCACTTCGGCCGCCGACGCCGCCACGAACTTGCCGCTTCGGCCGCCCACGAGCCGGAACGAGGGCAAGAACAAGCGGTCATGCTCCTGAACGTCTTCATCTTCATCTTCATCCTCCTCATCCTCATCCTTGTCCTCGTCCTTTTGCTCAACCCACGCGCCTCCGCCGTGCTCGGCCGCCAGCGAGGCCTTGCGGCGGCCGGCGCAAAAGTACGTAAAGTTCTTGACCTCGCGGTCCTCCAGCGAGTGGAACGAGATCACGGCCAGCCGGCCGCCGGGCGCCAACACCCGTTCGGCCCCGGCGAGCGCCATCTGCAGTTGCTTGATCTGCGCATCATTCACAAGCATAATATAAAAGAATAAAGAAAAGAAAAGAAAAACATTGTTAGAATTCCCGACCGAGACGGGGCGCGGACGAGGGCGGGACCTCGTCGTTGACGAAGATGCGAAGGGCCTGGAAGGTGCGCGTGGCCGGGTCGATCTTGGACCCGCGGCCGCCGCCCGAGGAAGGCCCGAGGCAGCGCCGCACGATGTCGGCCAGCTGCGCGGTCGTGTCGATCGGTCGCTCGGCCCGGTGGCGGCAGATGGCCCGCGCGATCTGCCTCGACTGGCGCTCTTCGCCATACTGTAAACCACCAAGAGGATGATGATGGTGGTGGCGCCGCCGTCCTTTTGTCAGACGTCGTCATCAACAACATCGCCAAGGACGGGGAGGAGGGCGGGGCCGACCATCCAGATGATGCGCGCGATCTCCTCCTCGGCCACGTTGTTGACGACGTAGGCCGCGGTCAGACTGTTGGGCGATTGGTCCATCCGCATGTCCAGCGGGCCTGCGCACCAATATTTTACAAATAAAGACAAAATAATAAATTTGTTAAAAACTAAAACTAAAACTATAATATAATAAAATATAATAAAAAACGAACCGTTGAGGTCAGGGCGGAAGGAGAAGCCGCGCGCAGCGGTGTCGAGCTGGGGCGAGGACACGCCCAGGTCCAGAAGCACGCCGTCGACGTGCGCCAAGCCCGCCTGGGCCACCAGCCGGGCCAGGTTCCCGAACCGTCCTGCGAGGAGCGTGCCCAACAGGATGATGCGTGAGAAATGTTCTGAAACTCGTCAGAGGACGAGAGGCCGATCCAGCAGAGTCAGACTTACCTTGCACGGGAATGAGGCGCCCTCGATGGCCTTCGATGAGCTTCCGCTGTTCGTCGCTCTCAAACGCCGTCTTATCGCAGTCGATGGCGATCACACGACACCTCGGGTCCCGGTCTGCGTATTATGTAAATAAATAATTAGTTATATATAAAATATAAAAGAAAAAAAAGGAAGGACGAGGCACCGAGGAGGGCGCGTGTGTGGCCGCCACGGCCGAAGGTGCCATCAACAAATACGCGTTCGCGATTTTCGGATGGTGGT
This sequence comes from Acanthamoeba lenticulata, assembly GCA_002179805.1. NCBI lineage: Eukaryota > Discosea > Longamoebia > Acanthamoebidae > Acanthamoeba > Acanthamoeba lenticulata. The sequence goes on along the minus strand of NAVB01000105.1, from coordinate 24,955 downwards.
GAAGATTTCGTGGATTTGCTGTCCACGCCAAGGCCCACAAGCACCTCCTCGAGCATCACTGACACGTGCGCTTGTCGTGTGATAGACTTGTCTGGCTGTGCCGCAGCTCTTGCTGGCGGAGAGCGCTTCGACGCCCAGCATCTCGTCTGTGCTGGCGTCGCGGCACCGATGCGTAGCGTTGTTGTGGTGCTCCGCGGCACCGGCCTTACAGCACACACCAACAAGCGGCAGTCGCGCGTTCGCCAGGCCATGTCTTGCACAAGTACATTTTTTCTTGACTTTTAAAATTCAGTTTTATTTGTCTTTCTTTTTATTTCTTGAAAGAAATGTAGTTGCGGTTCATCACGACTTGACAATGGGGTTGGCAAGGGCCTTGCGCCTGGCCTCGGTCTCCTTGAGCATCACACCAGCCATGGGCTTGTTGGCCACCAGCGTCGGGACCTTCGAGTCCAGCTGCAGTGTGGTCAGCAAACACTCAACACGTGACAGAGGTGTAGGGGCACGCACGTGCTGGATGTAGGTGTAGAGGATGCCGCCCTCCGGCCGCGGCTCGATGAGGTTGGCGCCCTGAAGCTCCATCCGCACAAAGTCCTTTGTCACGGGAGCGCCCTGCGCTCGACAAGCTGGAACGTCAGCCGCTGAGGCATTGACAACTATGCAGAAGAGGAAGGTGTGCCTCGTGTTCGACGCTGCGGTAAGAGAGGACAAAGGCGCCGTTGTCGAGGTCGCGGCGAGTCTTGACGTAGCAGACGTCGCGGCCCGACATGAGCATCATGGCTGGGTCATACTGGAAGTGGCACACCTCTGTCTTGTCGTTCACCTTCTCCACCACCTTGCCGCCCTGTTGCACAGACAGCAGAGAAAACTTAAGTTACAAATAATAATTCCAAAAATAGAGTAAATAAAGCCAAGAGCGAAAGCGAAGAGAAGAACGAAGAGGGCCACCTTGAAGAGCTCGTTCCATTCCTTCTTCCTCTCCGCGAACGAAGCGTCAAACAAATCGCTGTGGTGCGGTAAAGAGATGTAAGAAGAACGACCTGCCTCTTCAAATAAGCGGAACGTACTTGGCTTGGGCGAGCGTGGCAGAGGGCATGGGCGCAACGATCTTGAACCACCAGAAGGCGTCATCCTTCGGTTTGTGGACGAAGCACACCACCTCTTCACCCTCAGCCGACTTTGCCTTTTTGTGCTCCTTCCACAGCGAGGCGTCGTTAATGCGCGCCAGGTCCTCGTCTACCCATCCGTCCAGTGTTGCTTGATCCACGCTCATTGTTCTCAATGAAGTTTTTGCTTGTGGCGCTGTTGGACAAGCACAAAGCAAGATGACAGCTCATGTTACTCGTCGACATAAAAAAACACTGAAATTTTAATTTTTAATACGGAATGACATGCACCACGGCTCTCCACCAAGACCAGCTCTTCCACCACACAAGTCAGCTCCTATGAGCAGTTCCGGGCTTTGTTGTCTCGAGCCTTGGCTGCAGGCTCTGCTGGAGCCACAAGGGCCACCTGCTCCCGTTGTGGTGGGTGTGGCCACCTCCCAATGCAATGTTGGAACACAATGCCAATGGCAGCCAGTTCTAGCACAACTGCTCTCCCGGTTGAAGGTAAGTGGCCACAATGCCCATCGTTCTCCGAACAGAGCCTTACCTCTGGCGCATCTTCTTTCCAAAAGTCTAGACAGGAGCTTGAAATGCGTGAGGCGAAGGCCAAGCCAACCGCCCGAGCAGGCTGAGCAAGTTCAACCAACGGAAAAGCCCCACAGCAAGGCGCATGACGGAAAGCGGAAGCGCTCAACAAAGCAGAGCAAGAAACAAGCTCACGGGAAGAACCTCAAGAAGCGCAGAAAGTGACACCTTGGCCCAATCCCCTGAGTAAGAGCACGCGGCCAAAAGCGCCAAGCCTCAAGGCCACAGGAAGCGCTTTTCTGGTTTGTCGTGCGCTGAAGCTGTTTCGCGCCTTTTCTTCCAGAGTTTATCTGGACACAAACACTCCTCTCTCGGGTTTTTTGGTTTGGTTTCAAACGCCGGCGCGCAGGTGGTGAAGGGCAACACGTTGAACACAAGGGCTCTCTCTTTTTCGTTTTTGACGTCCATCTCCAACCCTCAATCTCCACAAACACGATGGACGTCGATGACGAGGAGAAAACTACGGCCAAGGGGGAGGGAGAGCGGCAGCCCTTCACGGTGCACATGACAGCCCCCTCAGGACAAACAATCGAATTGGAGAGCGGGATTACTGTGCTCGGCCGCGGTCAGAAATTCGGCATTACCGACCGTCGTGTGAGTCGCAAGCATGCTGAGGTCACCGTCTCCAAAGAGACCAACACTGTCACCCTGCTAAGCGTACGTGCCTATTTTAATTCAATTTTACTGCCAAAAGATACTTCACTGCTCGCAGCGGCCATTTCCCACGCGTTAATTGACTTCATGTATGTAAACGCAGTCGGGTGTAAATCCCTCCTACATCTACCGGGCCGGGCCTGATGCGCCACCTGAGATGGTGAAGAAGGGCGATCTCAAGATGCTCAAGAACGGCGACCGCGTGGCACTCTTCGAGGGCGCTCTCCAATTCACCTTTGCCATCACCGAGGACGAGGACAAGGACCCAGCTGTGCCCGAGGACGAGTTCGACCAGGACGCCACGCAGCCCAACGTCGACTTCTTCTCTCTCGACCCCTCTACCGATGCTAACAACGGCGGTATGCCTTCGCCCGTCCGCGCGGCGGGAAAGCGGCCGCGCGCAGCGGGCGGTGCCGTCCCCGCGGTGTCGGGCACCTCTCCCGGGCGGCCGAACAAAAAGGTCAAAGTCCTCCAATTCGCCGACGAGCCCGCGTCGCTCTCCTCCCAAGACTGGGACTCACAAAACTCGGAGAACTCGGCCGAGATGCCTGGCCTGCGTGGTACCGTCAATCTCCCATTAGCGTCGACCTTGTTGTGAATTGAGTTGTTGATGAACCATCGCCATGTTGTGCCGTCGTCGCGACAGGCGTGAAGATCGACCCGAAGGAGCTCACTTTGATACGACCCATCGGGCAGGGCAGCTGCGGCGAGGTCTACGAGGCCTCGTGGCGCGGCACGCGGGTCGCCGTCAAAAAGGTGTTCAGGAGCATCCTCGAGAAGACGGCCCTGCAGGAGGTGCGAGCTGAGACACACATCCTCCGACGAATGCGACACCCGAACGTGATCCTTTTCATGGGCACTTGCCGCCAGAAGAACGAGATGTCAATCGTCACAGGTACTATCTCGTTTCCTTGATTTTATTCTTATTATTTTAGTTAAATTAATTCTTCTCCTGACACTTGTGCAGAGTACATGTCGCGAGGCAGCCTCAATCTCCTGCTCAAAGACGAGAACGTCGACCTCGGTTGGGAGCTCATCGTAAAAATTGTACGTGGCCCTATTTTATAACAATAATTCAAGTAAATGGCCTAACCATTATTGTTGGAAAAAGGCGATGGATGCGGCACAGGGGATGAACTATCTACACACATTCGAGCCGCCAATTATCCACAGAGATCTCAAGTCGCACAACCTGCTGGTGGATCAGAACTTCAACGTGAAGGTGACCGACTTTGGGCTGGCGCGGACCATGACCAACCTCAACGACATCGCCAGCACTTTCTGCGGGACCATGCCCTGGACCGCGCCCGAGATCTTTGCTGGCTCGGGCTACACCACAAAAGCGGACGTCTACAGTTTTGGTTCGCGAGCGCCCCTCCTCCAAGCGCCCACACCGCGTGTGGCTCACAACACGACACGCGCGTGATTGTGCTGCACAGGAATCGTGTTGTGGGAGCTGATCACCCGCGAGGAGCCCTACGCGGGCCTGTCCAATCCACAAATCATTGTCGGCGTCAGCAAAGAGGGCCTCCGCCCGATCGTCCCGCCCTTCTGTCCGCCCGACTTTGCTCAGCTCATGCAGTATTTATGCGAATCTTTACTTTTTATTTGTTTATTATGAATAATTATTGATTTTCTGTGGCGCGGTTATGCAGGGATTGCTGGAATCAGGACCCGGAGCGACGACCACGATTCGCGCAGGTGCTCGAGCGGCTTGCGGCCATGCAGCCCCCGCCACCGGCGAGCGTGATTCCCACCCTCGACAACAGCGTGCCGCTAAGCCCCAAGGCGATGACCGCCAAGTTCAAGGCCGTCACCGAGGTTTGACTTTAAGCCAACTCTATTTAGATTTCCTTTTTCCTTTTTTTTTAAATTACTATTTATTTTTTCATGTTTGTGTCGATTGCAGGAGCCAGTGGAGATGATGCACAGTTGGGAGATCGAGGGTTCAGAGCTCGACTTCTTGGAGGAGGTCGGCCGCGGCACCTCATCTCATGTATACAAGGGCAAATATCGGGGGCAACAGGTACTTTTTAAGTTTTTATTGTGTTAAGTTGTATTCTGAAATTAGTAGTGTTGTTTGTACGATTATCTTTTACTGGCTCATTATTGTACGATTATCTTTTACTGGTGGCTCATTTGACACAAAATTCCAACAATTTTCAAGGTGGCCATCAAGGTGTTGAAGGATTCGGTCAACCTGAAGGAGACGTTCAAGAAGGAGTTCGAGATCATGAGCGAGATTCGAAGCCCGCGGGTGGTCTTCTTCTACGGCGCCGTCACGCGGCCCCACCTCGCCATCATCACCGAGTTCCTCTCGCGTGGCTCTCTCTACGACGTCATGACGTCACCTACCGTACGCTTTATCTGTATTTTTATGGCTTTTCAGTTCACTTGATTGACGAGTGTGGCCACAGGTCGACTTCACGTGGGAGCTGGCCACCCGGCTAGCACTGGAGGCCGCCAGGGCGGTCAATACTCTCCACTGCTGGAAGCCCTGCATCGTCCTTCGCGACCTCAAGGTGCGCCTCCTTTAATATTTATACTGTTTTAATATATAAATATATGTGTTTTATGTTTTTGCTTATTGGTCGTGTCTCGCGACAGAGCCTCAACCTGCTGGTGGACGAGAACTTCAACGTGAAGGTGGCCGATTTTGGACTGGCGCGCACCAAGACCGTAAAGAACGAGGCCTCCCTCGCCAAGTTCCGAGGTCCGCTTGCAGCACCTTTTTATTTTATTTTATTTTATTTTGGTTTTAATTATTTATTTTTATTTTATTACATTTGTTCTGCAATTAGGAGAGGAAAATGCTGAAGCTCATGAAACGCGTACGTGGGGGGCGTGACAATTCCCTGTGCAGGGACGTACACGTATGCGGCGCCAGAGACGTACAACAAGCAGACCTACACGACCAAATCCGATGTGTACAGTTTTTCGATAATTTGCTGGGAGCTGGTCATGCGTGTTCTCACTGGTAGGCCTCCCATCTCCTCTTCACCAAATTCATATAGAATTAGTTGTGTATTTTGGGAATTATTGATGCATATGTGTTCTTTTCACAACAGGGGCCTATCAAAGGCCATTTGCCGAGTACCCGCAGCTCATACATGACTTCCAGATCATCATCCAGACCGCCAAGAAGGACCTCCGGTGCGCACAAGAGCAACATTTATAGAAAACTATTTTGAAAAGTTTATAAATACTAATCCTCAATTTGTGGCTCATCTTCCTCACCATGTCGCTGTCGCTGCGCAGACCGAGCCTGCCCGACAGTTGTCCGGCCAATTGGCGAGACCTCATCGTGCGGTGCTGGAGTGCTGACCCCGAGGGCCGGCCCGAGTTTGAAGAGATCATCGACGAACTCGCCGCGTTCAAGGATCATCCTCTGCTCATTCGACCAAGCTCCTCCTCCTCGGCCAAGGAAGGTGCGGAGGATGGGCACAAATAGGAACAAAAAAACAACAAGCGTGTAAAAGGGCTCCGAATTTTTGCTGAGAGACGAGCTGGAAGTGCTCCATTGTAGAATCATTTTTGTTTGCTCAATACATGAACCATTTATAAAATAATAATAAAAATAGATTTTGTCGACGCTGTGGCTTCTGCGGAAAAGGACGCGAGCAACAAGTGAGTTTGTCGACTTCCCTGTGATTTTCGAGCAGCTCCGGCCAGTTCTTCGCCTTGGGGGCTCTTGGGGATCCAGCAGGAGCGGGCCATGTCGCAGTGTGGGCCCTTTCCACACACAGCACTACCCCAAGTTCTTGCACAAACCTTGATTAAGAAAGAGAGAAAGACTACTACGCAAGTATCAATACACAGCCAATCTTCCACATCAATACTTGCTTAATCATAAGGAAGAGCAACAAAGAGCAAGATGGGATGGAAAAAGAAGCTGCGCCTCACTGCGGATGAACGACGAAGCGCGGGCCAAGGCGCCGGGCGGCACGCCCTCAACGGTATGATGGCGGGCATGATGGCCGGCTCCCTCGCCGGCTTCGCCATCCTCCCCTTCGCCCCCATCACCGTCCCTGGTGCGCACCTTCTCCCTCCTTTTCTTACCCCTCTCCTCTTTACTCATCTACGCTTGTCTTTATCTTTCTTCTCATCTTCAACTTGATCTTCTACCGCACAGCCGGGATGGTGGCCGGGGCGGTGCTGGGGCTGGCGGCTGGGGCGAGCGCGGGCGCCATTGACGGCGTGCGGCGCGAGCGTCAGTACGAGCGCAGCTATGGAGACGAACCGGCCGAGAGCCACGCCGAGGGCGTCCTGGTGTCACCCGACGGCCGCATCGTCGGCGTACACACCGTCAACGGCCTCTACGACCCCGCGTACGGCTTTCCTTCCTCGTCCACTACTTCTTGTTGTTGTTGTTGTACATCGTCGTCACCATCATCTTGCTCACGAGGCCGACGTCCACAGCCTGTTTCCTGGCGAGGGACGGACCGTGGGCGAAGCCGACGACCACTTTGATCCGGATGCCGACCGCCCGATCTCAGACGAGAAGCCCTCGCGAGTGGCCTCGTCGACGTCGACCACCAGATCTTCGTCATCCTCTTCCTTCTCGTCTTCACGATACCCCTCGACGTCGACGACGACGACGACCGCGAGATCCTCGTCTGCCTCTTCCTTCTACCCCTCGACGACGACGACCAGCACGACGACGTCCTCGAGCATGTCGGGCGGGACGAGAGCCGCCCAGGACAACCGGGGACGAAGGCGCGCCGACGACGAATCCGAGCAGCCGATGACGGACAAGCAGCGGAAGCGGGCCACGAAGCTGCTCGAGAAGGAGCTCGAGCAGGAGCAGAAGCGGGCGCTGAAGGAGGAAAAAGAGAAGCTCAAGCAGCAGCGCAAGGAGGAACGCGAGCGAAAGAAGCTGGAAAAGAAGGCCGCCATCAAGGAGGCCACCTTGTAGAAGAGAAGGAAGAGAAGGAGGACCAAAGGGGGGGGGGTGTGTGGCGGAGGTTAACATGTTAAACATTGTCCATGGTGGGATTCGAACCACGCTCTTACTTTTAAATAAAATAAAAATGAAATCTTTTGTTGTTTTTTTACACGTCATGCTGACTGTCCTCCGGGTAAAAGAGTCATCCACAGAAGACATCATGACTGATCATCTTTATTCTTCTTTTTCCCCGAACTGAAACAATGCAAGACACAGAGACGACTGTCCTGCGCCCACAACAAACACAGGCCCAGAGCATCAAGCTGCATTTGGCGCACAAGGAAAAGAAAGATGACCAAACGCAAGCGGTGCTGACCGAGGGCCCGGCCCAGTTCTTCGAATACACCACCGCGGCCGACCCGCTCGCCGCGGGCCTCCTCCCGCGCGTGCCGCCGCGCAAGTTCCCGGCGTCGCTCTACCGCGACGGGCCCACGCGGGTCATCCCCCTCGACCTGGCCCACGAGCTCGCGTGCGAAGGACCCGCCACGGCGCCCGGCCTGTTGGCCAGCTTCGTGCGCATTGTGGCCGGGGAGGCGATCGACTTGCAACCAAACGCCACCTCGCAGCTCTTCTACGTCATCCGCGGCGCGGGCCACGTGAAGCAGGGCGATCACCAGTTTGACTTTGAGCAAGGCGCCTTCTTCACCCTGCCCGGCGGGGCGCCCGCCAGCGTGCGCGCCGCCAAGTCGGACGGCGAGGAGGCGACCGCGCTCTACTGCATCACCGACGAGCCGCTGCTGCGCTACCTCGGGGCCAAAGTGGAGAAGCCGAGGTTCGAGCCCACGCTCTACACGGCCAGCGCGACGCGCAAGGCGCTCGAGACGGTAGCCCAGGCTCCGGACGCCAAGAGCCGAAACCGGGTTAGCGTGCTGCTCGCCCATGAGAACTTCCCGCAGACCAGGACGGTGACCCACGTCGTGTGGGCCATGAAGGGCATCATCGACCCGCACGCCGTGCAAAAGCCGCATCGACACCAGTCCGTCGCGCTCGACTTGATCGCCGATTGCCCGCCCAAGGGCTGCTACACGCTGCTCGGTCATGATGTCGACGACAATGGCGACATCATCGACCCGCAGCGCATCGACTGGGAGCCCGGCATGGTGTTTGTCACGCCGCCGGGCATGTGGCACGGCCACTACAACGACTCGGACGAACCAGGCTACGTGATCCCCATCCAGGACGCTGGGCTCCACACCTATCTGCGCTCTCTGGACATTCGCTTCACCAAATAAATGGTGAAAAGAAATAACAAAGAAAACGGTCGCCCATTTCTCGATCTTTTTTTGCATTTTGAAACATATTTGTCGATAATGGACGTGTCGTGGGGCACGCAAGCCGTGGCGCTCCTCCTCACGTTCCTTGGTGGTCTGGCCACCATCCTCGGTTCGGAGCGCTCCTCCTTCATTTCCTCCTGCCATCTCTCATCTTTAGATTTATGAATTCATCTTAGGCGGGTCGCTGGCGCTACTGGCGGGGACGCCCAACCCGCGGAAGCTCGGGGCCATGCTAGGCGGGTCTTCGGGGGTCATGCTCTACATCGCCTTCGTCGATCTCATGCCGGACTCATCCCTCGTCATCGGCGACAAGCAGGCCTGGCTCTTTGTAATTGCCAATGCCAGTGTGCTTGGAAGGCTCCTCCGCTGCTGACGCATTGCCATCCCATGTTGGATGCAGTTCGTGGTGGGTCTCGTCGGGTTCGCGCTGGTGATGTATTTCATCCCCGAGCCCCACTTTGGCGAAGAAGACGAAGAGGGCGATAGCCACGGCCATGGGCACGGCCACGGCCACAGCCACGGGGTACATGCCTCTCCACTACGTTGCTGCGGGCGTGACTACTAAGCGGGAGATTTGGATGATGATGGGGCTGCAGACAAAGGCGGGGCTCGCGACGGCCATCGGGATGTGCATCCACAACCTGCCTGAAGGCATCGCCGTCTACATCTCCTGCCTCAGGTATTGCGGTTATTATTTATTACTTATTTTTATATTCAATTTCTATTTTTAATGATTTAATTCTGATTTTCCTTTTGTCGGCCACAGAGGACTGGACGTGGGGTTGGGCCTTGCCGTGACAATCATCATCCACGTGATCCCTGAGGGCATGGCCATCGCCGCGCCCATCTACCACTCCACGGGCAGGTAATGCGCATCCACCATCATCATCTTGTTCCTTATTAAATGGTTGTGTTTGTGGCCGACGCGCACCAGCAAGTGGGAGGCCATCCGGTGGGCGACGCTGGCCGGGATGTGCCAGCCGGTCGGCGCGCTCGTGTTTGGGATGACGTTTGCGCACGTCCTCACCCCGTTCGTCCTCTCTGCCGCCCTCGCGGCCGGTATGTCCTCTTCTCCTCTTCCTTCTGCTGTTGTTGTTGCTGATGAGGGCGAGACGGCTCCAGTGGCGGGCATCATGGCGCTTCTGTGCGTGCAGGAGCTTATCCCCACGTGCCTTCGACATCTCTCCTTCTTCGTGCGACTCCTCAACTCGCCCCCTCTTTGGCTTTACTCGACTTTTATTGATTTACATGTCACATGGTGTAGGAGGCGGGCATGAGCCACTTGGCGGGCGCGCTCCTGATCTACTTTGCTGTGACCTTTGTCCAACGCGTTCTTGGCGTCGAAAAGTGACCCCAACCAGCAGGCCAAGTCATCATTGATTGCTGTACAAAGAGCTAGCAACAAGATGCTGTATTTCTTTTGTGTTTTCTGTCATAATCTATTTTTATCTATTCTTTTGGTTTTTTTACTTCTGTTTTTGTTGTTATTATTTGTTTATTTATTGTGATTATTTGTTGCGGCTGAGGTCGGTGCTCGTGGGCACGCCCTTGTTCTGCTGGTCCTTCTTCTTGAGGTCGGTGCGGCCCCAGCCAAAGTCGCCCGTGAGGACCGAGTGGGGCCGGTGGTTGCGCCACCGCATCTCGTCCTCCGAGGCCAGCTCGCGCGCCGTGGTCTCGCCCTCGGTGTCGCGGATCCCGTGCGAGCCCTCGGCCCCGCGGTGGCCCGAGTCGGCAAACATGTACATGCTCGCATCGCCCGTGGACGCTCTTCTACGCGACATTCTCTTCTCTTCTACTTTGTAGTGTGGGTAGTGCTTTACTTGCGTTGAAGAGAAGACCTGGGCGAGCACATCAGCCCAGAAGTCCTCAGAGGCCAAGATGAGGCATGACATCGAGAGGGCAGTGAGTTGTCGCCCAGCAGCCCGCGAAATGTGTTTCGCTTCGAGACTGAAGGGTTCTTTTTTTGCTGATTGGTCAGAAATTAAAACACATTATTTGCCATTGGCCCGTTCTTCCTTGTGTCACAGCCAGCAGGAAGGACAAGAGAGGACAGGTGTGCCAACGACGCCGCTTAGGACGAGAGGACCACGACGTCTGAGAAGACGTTGCAGTCGTAGACCGAGATCTGGTTGGAGATGCGCTTGGCAAACGTCCGCTGCCCGATCGTGCGCCCGTTGCGGACCACCTGAATGGACTGGGCGCCCTCCTGGAAGGGCATCGAGAGGTCGGGGCTCAGGCCGGCGCCGACGGAGAACTGGCGCGAGGCCCCGCCCGACGTGACGATCACCGTGGCGGGCTGCTTGAGCAGAGTAACGACGTAGATGTCGTCGTCAAAGGCCTGGCTGTTGTCCAGCGGGCCCAATGAGTCTCCCGGCGCGACCGCGTTCTTGGACGAGGCTCTGTAGAACACGATCACCCTCTCCTGGCTTGTGTTCTTTGGAGTGAGTTGCGTTTTTTATTTGTTTGGTCATTTTTTTTTCTTATTTTTTGGTTTTGTGTTTATTGTTTGTGTTTTTGTGTTGTTTTTTTGGCAACGTACTCAATGGACGGGTAGTTGCCGCCGTTCTTGTAGGCTTCCGCAAAGTAGCGCGTGAGGTCGAGGAAGCCCACGTGGGGGAAGGTGACGTCGTCCTCGGCGCCCCAGGGGGCCGTCGTCGGGCCGATGTAGCTGCGCTCGGGGTAGTCGTTCCACGTCACGATCTCGACCAGGTCCGGCTGGAGCGCGATGAGCCACTGCCAGTGCTCGATCCACAAGCGCGGCCCGGCGTAGTTGCCAAACACCCAGTTGGGGAGGATGACGGGCGGGCCGGCCATGTGCTTGGAGAACCACGGGCTGATGGGCGCCATGTAGATCTTCCCGGCCGAGCGCGCCGCCGAGCTTTTGACATCAACAGACAATGAACAGGCCATGTCAGGTCTGGACCTTGCAATGTTCAACAACTACAACAACGAGAACAACGACAAGGCAGAGATGGTGGTACAGGTAGTTGACGTCGGCCACGCTGCTCGCGTTCTGGACTTGGCCGTAGAAGTAGGGCCACGCGCCCCACTGGAACAAGCCGCTCACAAAGGGGAACTGGTTGAAGACCTGCAACACCTGCCCAGGCGCCGGATAGCCCACTTGGCCTGGCTCCGCACGGTTCATCAGAGTGCGCTGATTGGGCGAGTGAAAGTGGACTTCGTACCCGGACGCACGTTGTTGGGCGCGAAGAAGGGGACAAAGTAGAGCTCGATTCCCTGGTTGCTCAAGGGATTGACCACGGCCTGCTGCCAGCCCTCCTGCGGCGTCGGATAGCCAAAGGTCTTGTCCTGCCCGACAAAGGTCGACATGAAGAGCTTGCCGTCGACCTTGAACGTGTTGGGGTGGTTGGCATAGCGAGCGGCCATGGCCACGATGTCGCCGGGCAGATTGGCCAGCGAGCCGGTGAGGTCGGCCGAGAAGAAGAGCTTGAAGCCCGAGTTGAGCGTGGCCGCCGCTTGCCAGATCTTGTCGCACCGCGGGATGGCCCAACCTACGGCCGACCAGTCGGCCGTGTTGATGGCGAAGCCGTCGATGCCAGAGGCCTGGGCGAGCTTGATGTCGGTCATGAAGCCCGCTACATCATCGCTTGTCGACGGCACCCACAACTACCGAGGTGACGTCAGCAGAACAACATAAGAAAAGAAAATATAAAATAAGGGACTAACCATGTAGTGGGCAAAGACGAGCTTGGGTGGCGCGGCCGAGCACGAGGCCGGCCCTTGGGCCAAACCGAAGAGCAGCGCGATGGCCATCATGCCCGCGCTGCAGACGGGAAGAAGCTTCATGGCGCGGCCTGTCTTGGTTGTGGTGAGTTTGCAGCGTGGGAGTGACAAAGTTGCCCCGGCGCCCTTTATGGCTCGTGAAGTGCCGCCACTGGTGGAGCATGCGCCAATAGGCCGCTGCCGAACAAACTAAACAAATCGGAGCAGTCAGGCGAAAAGTGAGGCACTTGTGGCATGTGTTGTTAACCAACTTCAAGACAAGTTTGAAGTGCACCTCTCCTGCCTGTTGTGTACAGACAACAAAAAATACATCAGCAAACCCTGACGAGCTGTGGTTCAAGTAGCTTTAGGACCACGACGTTCAGTCGTAGACCGGTGATGTCGCCAATGATGCAAATCACCGAACTCCTTGAGTTGGGTACCCAAGAAAGCCTTGTAGCAGATCCAAACAGACCAGAAAAGGATAATGGAGCCAAAACCCTTTAAAAAAAAGTTAAATCGTTGGTTGGCAACATTCCCTATTCCCTGGTCATCTCACATGTTGGTGGTGGTGGTGTATCACACAACATGTGACATAAAGACTGCCCAAGAACCGGTTGTATTAGTTGTGTGGCACGATCAATTAAAGGGCCAAAGGCCTTTTTCTCTTTGCGCTACGCGTCGAGGAGGAGGTCACTTGGCCTTTTTCTGCTCCTCTCGGTGCTTTTGGCGCAGCTGGGCAGCTTTGACCTTGGCCATCATCTCGCATGACAGCACCAGGAAGTTGATCTGCTCGAGCCGCGCGAAGAAGGGAAGTGAGTGGCCATTGCTCCATTAGATGTGGAGGGTCGAGCGAGAGGCAAAGCTCTTAAGAACGTACCGTGATGAGCGTCGCGAAGAGGATGAGCGGGAAGGAGAAGATGACAGAGACAAAGAAGCCATTCTTGGTGAAGTAGGGCCGGCTGGCGAACAGCTGCCAGTTGGTCAGGGCCCACTCGTTGATGTACTGGGCGGCAGCCACCAGGCCCACTGGTGCACGAGTACTGTCAATCAGCAAGAGTGTCCTCTACTCGAAGGGGGGAGATAGAACTTCAAGTGCTCGCGTACGTGTGAAAATCCAGAGAGCTGACTGGATGTTGAACATCTTGCGTGTGAGGATGATGGTGACAAGCAAGACGGCGTAGAAGACCGCCAGGCCCAGGAGCCACGGCTCGTTCCAATCGACGGCATTGATGAAGTGCTGCAGATTTTCCCAGCTGCCCGCGCCGTGCGCTGCAAGCTTATCCCACGTGGGCAGGTCAAGCTCCTCCCACGCTTTGTTGACCTCTTCCGTCAGATTGAACGACGATCCAACGCCCAACACGTCATTCAAAAAATCCATCTCTTTACGTAGCGTTTGTGTCTTGATCTTCTGCGTTCGTTTTGTTGCTGACGTGGCACGGCAAAATGTGAAAAATGAAGAAAAATGTAAAGACGGAGAAACGCCGGAAAGCGTTTGTGTTCATTGCCTTTCGCTACGTTCTCGATTGCATCTGCGGAGCGGAGGCCGCCCGTTGCCTTTCGTCAACAACTACAAGATAGTGGCGTCCTTTTCCATTTGCACGGCTACATCTTCAATTTTCATCTTTTCATTTGAATGGAAGTAGAGCAAATGAAGCGGCCAGTTGCGGCCGACGTTGAAGGAACGGGACCGCCCATCGGCAGCCTTTTCGATGAGGACGAAATCGACGAGGAAACCCTCGATACGCTTTACCTCAAGGCCTACACCGGCCTTCTTAAGGCCGCACCGGCCGTCAGTGGCACTGTCGCTTCTGCCAATGCTTTGCCCTTGTCCACATCACAAAGCCACAGCTCCAACTCTAATCAAAGCGACAAAATGGATGTCACTGGCCCATCGTTAACCTCGTCCAAAGCTGAGATGGAGCAAGAAGCCGAGCAGCGCCGCCAGCGCGAGGAAGCCGAAGTGGCTCGCCTCGTCAATGCCGCCGTCGAGGCCAAGGTACAAGGCATCCATCTCTCCACCTCGCTGGCCTCCTCCTTCACTAATCTCGCGCACACGCCTTGTCTCTGCACCCACCAGAGTCCCGGCGGCGCCCTGGGGCAGCGGTACTGGGGCAGCGCCGACGGCGAGTCGGCGCTGGTCTGCTTCAACTGCGGCAAGACGGGCCACATGTCCCGCGACTGCATCGAACCACGCGTACGTCTCCGTGTGCGCATCATCATGACCTCCCGTGTGCTGTGGCTCACGCGCGTCGTCTGTGTGGCCATGTTGACTGTTGGGGCGTCTGTGCAGGGCAGGGTGGTGGTGTGCACGCAGTGCAGCAAGGTGGGCCACTGGTCCGGCCAGTGCCCGCAGACCATCGTCTGCCTGCGCTGCATGGAGGTCGGCCACCGCGCCCGCGAGTGTCGCGCCATCCTGTGCCGCCGCTGCAACGGCATCGGCCACACCAGTCATGTACGTTCCATTCATCATTCTTTATTTATTTATTTATCAATTGAATTCTTTTGATTTTGATTTTATCAACTTTTTTCTAGACTTTCTTCTCTTTTTTTCTTCTCATGTTTTTCTTTTGAAAAAAATCAAATTTGGCCGACTGATTTTTTAAAATCAATAAATAAAACAGGAGTGCCAGCTGTCGGAGGGGCCGAGACCGCTCGGGCGGGCGCTGCTGACGGAGGAGCCGGTCCTGCCAGCGGGGATCAACCTGGACGAGCTCGTGATCCTGCACGACCCGGACGAGGGGCCTCGCGCGGTCGTCTACTGCTACAACTGCGGCGAGACCGGCCACGAGGGCGCGGCCTGCAAGCTGCCGGACATGGACTCGCTGGGCGGCCGCACGCGCCAGCCGCCGCGGCCGCGGAGGCCGCTGGCCACGTGGGCCACCGAGGCCATGCTCAGGGAGCAGCGCAAGACGCCCATCGAGCGCATGCTCGATCGCGAGCGCGCGCGCGGCCGGGACATCACCCGCGAGGAGCTCGTCGAGGAGCAGCGCCGCGCCAACCAGGCCCGCGACGAGAAGGTCAAGCAGGAGCTCGAGCGCCGGCGCCGCCTCGACGAGGACTACAACCGGATGGTCGAGTCCGAGCTCCGCCGGCGTCGCGGCGGCGGCGAGTCGGCGGCGACGACGACGTCCAAGTCCGGCGGCAGCAGCAAGAAGGGCGCGCGCAAGGAGGAGCGCGAGGTGAGGCGCGATGTGCGGCGCGAGGAGAAGCGCGAGGCGCGGGACCAGCGCCAGCGCGAGAAGGACCGCAAGAAGCGCGAGAAGAAGGAGAAGAGCAAAGAACGAGACGAGGAAGGAGGAGAAGGAGAGGACAAGAAGAAGAAGAAAAAGGAGAAGAAGACGTCGACGACGACGACCTCAGAAGCGACGACCGAAGAGGAGAAGAAGGAGAGCGAGGAGATGACGATGGTGAAGAAGCGGCGGCGCGTGCTGGACCTGCTGGGCATCCGGGACGACGACGACCTCGACCGCCTCGAGCCCGCCCCGCCTGCCGCCGGCGACGACGACGACGAGGACAAGAAGAAGAAGAAGAAGAAAAAGAAGGGCAACAAGAAGAAGAAAGTGGAGGAGGAGGGAGAGGAAGAGGAGGTGAAGGTCGATGACGACGAGAAGAAGAAGAAGAAGAAGACCAGCGGCAAGCGGAAGCGGGAAGAAGAAGACGCGGAGGATGGGGACAAGGAAGCGGGCGAGGGTGAAGAGAAAAAGAAGAAGAGGAGGAAGGCCAAGAAGGCGAAGAAGGGAAACAAGAAGGACGGCGACGCCGGAAACAACAACAACAACAACGACGACGAGAAGGTTGTGGTGGAGGTGGTGGATGTTGACGAGGCCCAGAAGAAAAAGAAGAAAAAGAAGTCGACGACAGCGAAGAAGCAGCGAACGCAGGCGACGGCGGAAGACAAAAACTTGTGGATCGTGTTGGACTGAAGAGAGTCGATTTTTTTGTTCTTTTCTTTTTTAAAAAAGATTTTGTGAATTTCAATTATTTATTATTTAAATATATTCATCACCATGCATCAGGACGAGCGGGACGAGGAGGGCACCAGCGACGAGATGAAGGACGAGGCCGACGCGAACTTGGCCCGCAGGTCTGTTCCGCGCGGGGACTTGATGTCGTCTGGTGGTGGTGGCGATGATGTAGAGGACAAGCTGGAGGAGGGAGAAGAAGTTGAAGACGAAGACGAGGACGACGAAGAAGAGGAATGGGGCGCGGGCGAAGGAGGAGGCGAGGAGGCGCTGCCCAGGAGGTTTTCGAGGACGTTGATGCCCCACGACGAGAACTCGTTGAAGTGGCCGCGCTCCTTCATGCTGCGCATGTCGGCCAGCCGCAGCTTCGTCCCGCGCCGGCCCGCGGCGGGCGACCCGGAGGTTGGGCTCGCCGAGGATGGCGACATCGAGAAGGCCAGCGGCGACGACGGCGTCCCGCGCCGGCTGAGCGTCCTTGTCCGGCCCGAGGCTGCCGCGCTTCCAATACCGATGTCCGACGCCGCCGCGGCGGCGGCGACTGCGGCAGCACCGGCGGGCAGGACCAGCGGCGAGCGGTACGGCGAGTCTGGCGGCGGCGAGATCGAGGCAAAGGGCGACGCCGGCCCGTCGTTGGCTCCGCTGCCGGGCGAGCCGTTGTTGCTGCTGTTGTTCAGCGACTCGAGGAACGCCAGCGACGGCGGCCCCGTTTCAAAGGTCGTGTTCGATCGGCGCCGCGTGACCACCGGCGAGCCGCTGCTGTCGGTTGGCGTCTCCGACGGTGACAACAGCGACGATGCAGGCGACGGAAGCGACGACGACAGCGTCGGCGTCGAGGCGTCCGACGCCAAGGCGGGCAATGGCAACGACGGTGACGAGGGATGCGGGGATGGCGACACAGGCACCGCCACCTTGGGCGACGGCGATGGCGGCGGCGTTGACGGCGAGAGGGCGAGCGAGGACCGGTGATGTAACGACGATGACGGAAGGGCTTCGTCGCCGCGCGCGCGAGGGGACGGACCGCCGCCGCTGTAGACGGTCGACCGGCGCCGAACGCCGCCCGTGCTTCCGCCGGCGCCGCCGGACGGACTCGACGGCATCATCGCGCTCGAGCGCTTGGGCGTCGGCGCCGACGACGGAATGGCCGCCGGCGACGACGGCGGAGATGACGCTGAGATCACGACGTTGGCCGCCGCCGTGGCGGCCGAGGCCGCGGCCGTGGGCGCCCAGGCGCTGGCCATGGTGGCAATGAACGACGGCGGCCCGGCGTCCAGCGTCGTGTTGGAGCGCTGCCGGCCGCGCGTCATCGTCGGCGAGCTCTCCGACGACGACGGCGAGTCCAAGCCAGAGGCGGCCGCGGCGGCCGCGGCGGAGGCGTGGCGGAGCTTCTCGTTCTCGCGGGTCATGCGGTCGAGCGCCTCCTTGACGCGCTGCTGGTCCTCCCACTCGGCCTCGCGACGCTTCTCCTCCTCGAGGTCGATGATGACCTGCAGCTTGTACGAGTTGCGGAGCTGCTTGACCTTGTCCATGGTGATGGACCCAAAGTCCTTGAGGGCGACCTTGAACAGCAGCTCCGGGTCGTCCCGCGTGCGCTGCTGCATGACCGCGAGGATGCCGCTGCCGTCGTCGCCCTTGAGGACCTCGTTCTCCGAGATCTTGAACAGGGCCAGCCCGATCTGGAACAGCACGCACGGCCCGTCCAAGAAGAAGCAGTCCAGTATCCGGCACACGCACTGCACATTCCCAACATTCCAAATTGCGGGGGCCAATTTTTAACAACTTTTTCTAATTTTTGTAGTTTTCATGTTAAATCTATAATATAAAATGAATGGTGAATCCATGATATTAAAAAAACCAACAAATAAAAATGATTGTTAAAATGAAAAAAAAAAAAACGGACCTTGAGGGGGAGCTTGCCGATGAAGAGGCAGAGGAACCAGGGGCAGGAGAACCAGGCGATGGGAATGCCCAGCGTCTCGGTGACGTGGGCGTAGAGCCGCGGCATGTGCTCGGAGAGCATGACCTCGAACACGCGCTGGTCGACGCACGAGCCCAGCATCTCGCGCGTGTAGTAGCCCTTGAGCATGTCCTCCACGAGCGTGACCAGCAGGCAGAAGGCCTCCTCCTCGTTGAGGAACAGCAAGAAGGCCGCCCCGATCATGTTCATCGACTGGCAATACCCTGCGCATCCAACATCTTCCGGTCAGGCATCGCAACGACATGCTCGGCATTGTTTGCTTTTAATTTTGGTTTTTTTGTTTTTTTTTTGTTGTTGTTGGGGGCAGGCACCGATCTCGGGGTTGTGCCACGAGTAGGCCGTGAGCAGCCGCCGCAGGGCGTTGATCCTGATCCCGCCGGGCCTGTTTGCGTTTGTGAGAAGAAGCAGAGTACGAAGTGGAGATGTCGGACGCACTGGTAAAAGGGATGGTCGAACGAGCGGTGGAGGTCCTTTTCGATCTGCTCCGTCGCCAGCGACTGCCGGCCCGAAAACTAAACAGAAAAATGTTAACAATTTCTCTTTAAAAGTTGTGTTTTTTATGGAAAGTCTGATCGAAGGGAGACATTACCTTCTCAAAGAGGCCCTGGTAGAGGCCCGCGCTGCTGCGCGACCGGAGGCGGTAGATGGAGCCGGAGCAGATCTGCCACATGCGCGCTCGCAGCGCGTTGGGGACGCCCTCGTACACGAGCCTGGTGGTCTCTGGTGGTTAACACTTGTGCGTCCATAACACATCATTCTCATGACACGACAACACAAACGCACTTCTTGAGCTCGAGGGTCTTGAGCATGTCGACGCCCATCCCGTTCTCGCGGAAGTAGGCCGTCCAGCGCTGCTCCTTCTGCTCTTCGTGCTGGATCTCCTCCGCCTTGAAGTCTCCTGCATTGTCATCGTCGCGTCATCATGAAGGGTTGTGAGCTCCCTGCGGCGTCAACAACCGAACCAAGACAGCCAGCCAGCAAGCAGGCGCCTTGTTTGCTTTCGGGCGACGCACCAAAGAACTCGCGAAGCTGCTGCGGGTCGCTCCAGTCGACCGGCGGCACGTCGTCGCTCTCCCTCCGACCCCCAAAGGGCGACGCAGCTGTTGAATAAATTAATTAATGAATTTTAAAAAAATAAATCGTAAACAATAAAAATCATCAAAAATTAATTTCAAAAATAGATGACGTACAAGAGGGCGTAGTGTTGGTGAAGGACGAGCTCCGAGACAAGACCGACGGGGCAAAGGGCAAGTGCGCGCAGGCCTCGTTCTTGAGCTCTTGGATGCGCGTGAAGACCTCCGTGTGGAGGATCGAGAACACAAACTGGTTGCGCTTGGTGTTGAGGGCGATCAGGAACGACGTCGGGCCGTCGTCCTCGAGCCCGATCTGGGCGATCTCGACAAAGGGCACCACCAGCTTGAGGAAGGGCCGCGTGGACGAGCCGCTGCTCGGCAGGAACGAGGACGTGGCCGTCCCCCGGCGTCCGCGCAGCACGCTGTCGGCCAGCACGCCGCCGTCACGCAGGCCCTTGACCTTCCCACTGCTGCTGCTGCTACTGGACTCGCCGCCACCGCTGAGCGCGACGGAGCCGCTGCCGGTCAGACCCACGGTGCCGCTGCCGGCCAGCGCGGCCGCGATGCCACTGCCAACGCCGCCGCCGAGCGAGACCGAACCGCTGCCGGTCAGATTCGTGCCCGCGCCCGCGCCGTTGGCGGCGGTGGCGGCCGCCGCCGCTTGCTGGCGGATCTCCTCCTTGTCCTCGGGGAGGAGCGAGTGGAAGCAGGCGTAGTTGGGGGAGAGGTAGATCTTGCCCGGAACAAACACCTTCTTAAAGCTGAGCGAGGCGTCAAACTTGAAGGCCAGGCTTTCGTCGGCGGGCAGCTGGAAGAGGAACCGAAAGTGCTCGTTCCGCTTCTTGGCGTCGAGGATGTCCTTCATGCTGGGCTTCTTCACCGGCGTCGGCGTCACCGCCGACGAGCCGCTGCTGCCGGCCAAGCCCGCCGAGGCCGCCGTTGCTGTCGAGGCCGGTGCATCGCTGGTGCTAGCCAAGTTCGTCCCGCCCGAGGCGCGCGGCAGGATGGGCGAGCCCATGGGAGAGATGAGCGGTGACGAGCTGGCGGACGAGCCGCGGCGCGACGGCAGCATGTCGAGCGACACCGAGCCGCTGCGCTGGCGCGTCAAGAAGGAGCCGCTTCGCTCCAGCATCGACCTGTCGCCAGAGGACGGCGAGCCCGCGCACTCGCCGGCGAGATTGCCGCGCGCGGCGGCCGCGGAGGCGGGGGACCACACGTCGTTCTCGTCGACGTTGATCTCGGTGGACCAGGGCCGCTGGCCGCTGCTGCTGGCCCGCTCGCGCATCACCACGCCGCTGAGAGCCCCCCCTTTCGGGCTCCCGATCTCGGGCTCCATGTGGGGCGGAAGCGCGGCCAAGCGCGGTTTGTCGGCTTCGGCGCTGCCGCCGGCGCCGCTGTCACTGCCCTGATGCCGACGGGGCGGGGGCGACATGGGCGCCGGCCGCGTTTGGACGGTGTCCTCGGTCTTGGAGATGACAAAGTCGCCCACAACAAGGCTGCCGGACTCGGTCAAAAACTCGCCCGCCTCGATTAAAGTCAAGTCGGCCGAGCCCACAGGCGCGGCCCGCGCTTCGCCCTCGCTTTCGCTCGCCAGACCCGCGCCCTGGTTGCTGCTGATGTCTTTGCTATTGTTGTTGACAGCGGCGTCGTCGTCCACGGCCGAGGGCGCCTGGGACGGGACGGCAGAGGCCATGTGTGCAGCGGCGGCGGCCTCCTCCGCCTCTAGGGCATCGGCGCTGGGCTTGCGGCCCTGCTTGACTTTGTGCAACCTGTGTGTTGTCGCGCGCAGCCATCAGACGACGAAGACCCGCCAAAACGGACTCGGCTGGAGGGTACCGCTTCTCCATGTCCATGTTCCACAGCTGGGAGATAAGCTCGTAGACGTCGTCCCGCTTCTCGATGTCGGAGAAGAAGTAGTCGCCGTCGCGGACCTTGATCTTCATCGAGTCTGGCTTGGCCATGAGCGTCGACTTTTCCTGATGTTGGTGCGTCGAGTCAGCCCACGACACAAGAATGATTAGGATGAAGAACAAAGATGATGATGGTGAACCTTGGTGACGGCCAAGATGTCGGTCAAGAAGATGAGCGCTTTGACCGAGTTGCCGTTGAAGTCGATCTTGGAGTGGCACACGCGCATGACGCCCGCCCGGTAGCGCAGCTTCACCCACAGGGAGCAGTTCAAGGCTGCACGCGTGTGTTGTGAGCGGCCTCTTCGCGTTGCTCGTCATCATCATCATCATCAAGTGTGGCGTGTGCGTACTGGTCAGCACTTCGTCGTGGTCCTCTTTCTTTGGCAGCGGAGCCGTCTGTGCGCCAGACACACACGCGCGAGAAAAACACGCGACTTGTGAGTCCACGGAACGCACGCTCGCAAGCGCGGTCGCAAGGCCCCTCTTAGAGGGGCACGAACCTCGGCCTTGCGCCTGAGCTCGATCTGCTTCTGGGCGATCTCGTTGGCCTGGTTAATGTACAGCATCTGTGTGCCGACAAGCCAGAATAAACGGTTGCATGTCAACGCCACTCGCAATTTAGGAGAAATCACACAAGAGCAACAAAGGAACGGGCCGGGAACACCGACCTGGAACTGGAGGAGAAGAAAGACGTCGACCTTGTCCGTGCCCTCCTCGGAAATGATCTGGGAGAGCTTGGCCATCACGTTGTCCTCGATCCATCGCCAGTCGCTTCGAATGACCTCCTCGTCGTCATCCTCGGCCACCACGACGCGCTCGCTATTTACATCGGTTCTCAGCATCACGATTCGCCACAGTTTGGCCGACCCGGCCGCCGCTGCGGCAGAGGCCTCTGGGCCCGCGGCCTGCCCCTTGGCCTCCTCTTGTTGTTGCTGTTGCTGCTGGTGGTGGTTGTCATCTTTGGCCCTCTCTTCGTCGCTGTTGTCGTCGTCCTCGTCAGAGAGATCGATTCGCTCGAGCTTGCCGGGGGCGTCTCCCGCTTCGTCCGAGTTGCTGAGCGGCCAGGGGATGTTGCCGCGCAGAAGCCGCGACTTCCTCCTCTTCTCCTTCTCCTTCGTCCTCTTCTTTGTCGTCGTCTTTTGTTTTGGAGGAGACGATGCAGATTTTACTTGGAGGGACTCGAGGCGAAAGCGCGCGTTGACGCACTCGGCCGTCCACACGTTGTTCTCCTTCTCCTTCTTGGCCACATGATGTTCAATAACGCGCGGCTGAATCCACACCATCCTCTGTTTTCTTTTGCGATTCCTTTTCAGTTCTCTCTTCCCTCACCTCTTCTTCAATCCGTCCATGCAGCCCACCCCTTCAAGTGAAAGCTTGACTCTCTTGTCTGGGACTGACCTTCTTTCCTTCGTCTTCTCTTCTTCTTCTTCAAGGTTGCTCTCTCTCCCTTTGAATGGCAAAGCAAGAACCAGGTGAGCAGCCTCTTCTAAGGCTGAAATTCTCCTTCATTCTCTGCATTCCTTACCTTTTTGCTCAACTATTTTACCCTTTGAGGTGTTGCGGGGTAACGTCGAACAACAACGCAACGGCCATACGTCAGGATTTGAGCACGAGCGGCGCCACGTCCACCTCGCTGGCCACCTTGTTCAGAGCGTTGATGAGGTTGACGTGGAAGGCGATGCCCTCCCGCCTGTACTTTGCCTCCATCTCCTTCTCCGGATCTGCGCACATCATCATCATCATGACCACATCAACAATCAAACATCAAAGCAACGACATAAAGAAGAAGAAGACGAAGAGGAAGACGACGAGAAGGACGTTACCTCCGGGGACGAGGACGGGCGAGGCCGGGTCGACGGCTGGGAGCGACCGCATCATCTGCATGAGGTCGCCCATCCGCTCCTCGAAGCCGCCGCAGAACAGGCGCGGGTTGATGGCCACAAAGCACTGGCCCAGGTTGGCCGGCCTGTTGGTAGAAGAAGATGATGAACATGGTGATGAAGACGGTGAAGATGATGAAGATGGTCAAGGGGCGTCGTCGCGTACCGGCCGCGGCCCTGGCGCCAGGGCGGGATGTTGGCGGCATAGTCGGCGCCCGAGAGGATGCCCGTGAAGAGCTCCACCATGAGGGCGAGGCCATAGCCCTTGTAGCCGCCAGTCTCTTCCTCGCCGCCCAGGTAGAGGAGTCCGCCGCCGTCCAGTATCTCCTTGGGGTTGGTCGTCGGCCGCCCGGCCTTGTCGGCTGCGGGAAGGAACGTGTGAGTCAGACGTTGACAACGCTCGGCTCGACGATCCATACAAGAGGCAACAATGACAGCAAGAAGGAAGAAGAAAACAGAAGAGAAGATGGGGACGACGAACCTCCCCAGCTCGACGGGCACTGGCGCTCCTCGCGGTCGCGGACCTCGATCTTGCCAACCGCCACCGTGGTAGTGGCCATGTCCAGCACAAAGGGATCTATCACAAGTAGCGAATCAGCACATCAGTTCAATCTGTTCATTTGATGAAGAGATTTTGTTCTGTAGAGGGAGTTGCAATTCAGGGTTACCATTCTTATCCGTCGATGGAGCGGCCACAGCGATGGGGTTGGTGCCGATAACGTGCTTGGCAGCGCGCGTGGGGAAGCCGAGGGGGCTGGTGTTGGTGTAGGACATGCCGACGAGTCCCTCCTCGAGAGCCTTCATCGCGTAGTAGCCCGCGATGCCGTAATGGTTGGAGCCGCGCGCCACGACCCACCCGATGCCCATCTCCTTGGCCTTTTTGATGGCGAGGTCCATGCAGTACTGACCGACCACCATGCCCAATCCATTGCGGCCATCGACACATGCAATGGCAGGCGTCTCGTTGATGATTTCGGGACGAATCACTGGATCGATTTCTCCCTTCTTGATTCCTTCCACGTACATCTCCAAGCGATTCACGCCGTGACTGTGGACGCCACGCAGGTCAGCCTCCACGAGGACCTCAGCCATGGCTTGCGCGTGCTCAGGTGGGCAGCCCGCCGCACGCATGCAACGGTCGACGAAGCCTCGCAGCTCATCCGCATCAACTCGCTTGTATTGCCCTCCGTCTGCTTCCATCTTTGAAGAAAAACTTCAAGTTGCGCAGTCAGGTGACCGCACACACTTCAAGGCTCTTCTTCGATTGGTCCTGCGCTTGTATTTAAAGAAAAAGAAAAAGAAATCAAAAGAAGCTCGATGGCGTGTGACTTGTGCACAAGTCTATTGGGATCCATGCACGATGACGATGGTCGAGGGGCTGACGACGGTCAAGTCGCCGTGGCACTCGCTTGGCCTCGAGTCAACGATCCAGCGCGGAGGCACTACCGAGCCGTCCTTCAACTATGTGCATTGCGACGTGAGTGTGGAGTTCACCTTCCTTGTTGACATCGAATAGAACAGAGAAGAAGAAGAAGAAGAGACGGCCCACCTTAAGCGCGAGGTTAAAGAAGGTGGCGTTGCCCGTGGCAAACTGGTCGCATGACTTGACGTAATAGGTCTCCAGCGTCACGTCGATCCAATTGAAGACTCGGCCTGTTGGCCCCCATCGCCCCCGGGCCCCAATCGAGTCAGTCTCAACAGCGCCTGTGCGTGAGACAAGGATGGGATGCGAGAGAGGCGTCTCGTTACCAGCCGTGGGCACAAGGAGGTCGGTGACAGCGCCCCTGACGGACGAACTCACAACCCACGAGTCTGCACCGCCATCAAGAAATAAATAAGTAAAAAATAAGAATAATTTAAAAAAACGA